>JAWDJX010000029.1:124547-339255 GCA_033117895.1 Extremus antarcticus
TGAGAGAGTGAAAGTCTACGACCCGCAACACAAGAAGAGCTTGTATGAGCAAATGTTTGAGACGCAGATTGAGGCGATGCTTGCTGTCAACGGTGGTGACGGGACTTTTGCTATCGTCACGGATAAAGAGAGAGTGAAAGTCTACGACCCGCAACACAAGAAGAGCTTGTATGAGCAAATGTTTGAGACGCAGATTGAGGCGATACTCGCTGGGAAGGGAGCAAAGGGGTATACGCTGCTATTTGCTGATGCTACCATTCGCACGCTATCGCCTCCGGCTTCGGGTCATGGTCGGGCGTCGCGGAGTGCACCGCAAGCAGCGCTTCCGGATTCGGGTTTTGCAGCTGTTGAGGCTGCTCCTGAGCAGGAGGATATGGAGATGGTTGATATCGTCAGCTCGTCTCAACCAATGGCCGACCAGACGAGGACGGCTCTGGTCGCGAAGAGTCAAGAGGATGATCGACCGGTCGTTCGACCCGAGCAGCTGGCAGACATCTTCGATGTCGGTGGCGTGGTGATGCCGCCGGTGAAGGATATGTTCCAGGCTATCGTAGGGTTGTATAGTCGGAAGCCGATCGTTACACTGGGGGTTGAGGTGGGCGCCTAGATAGCTTTTAGATATTGTTCATGATTGAACAAATCGCTTGCTTTCGAGAAGTACTTCATCGCTTCTTCTTAGTAACCTTCACAAAGCCCTCCTCATCCACCTCCGGCTCCACCCTCTCCTTCTTCGCCGGCACCAAATCCGGCACTGCCTCCTCCATCTCCACATCCCCATCCCCATCCTCCTCCTCGTCCCCAAAACCCTCCCACTCCCCCTCCTCCTCAATCTCCCCCATATCCCTAAACTCAACCTTCATACTCCCCCTTCCCTTCCACCTCTGCTCCACCTCCCTCGCCGCACCCGCATCCCCCTCCCCCAACCTCTTCCTCACCCCCATAATCGTCTGCGCCACCTCCTCCTCGCTATCATCCTCAACCATACAGTCGAATTCATCCTGCATCACCTGCAGCAAGAATACCACTAAATCGTCGTGGTCTGTGCCAGGGTGGGTGGTGAAGAGGGAGGAGATGGCGCCGGCGAACCAGTCGCGTTTGTCGGCAGAGTCGGGGCCGCCCCAGGAGTTTTGGACGGCGGTGTGCAGGGAGGGCCAGAGGGAGAGGGTGTACCAGATGCTGGATTCGAGGAGGGATTGGAGTTGCGCGGGTGTTGGTGGGGGGGTGGGGAGGAGGACGCCGCCGCCTGGGGCCGGGGTTACGGGGGTGGGTGTAGGGTGGGGTTGTTGGGATGCCATGATGCTGCTGTGTAGAGAGATTTACTCCTGGTGTACGTTATGTGGTATATTTTCTATAGCGATGACATAACCCTTTCCCCAAAATTTGATATCCGCCAAGCCCGATCGGCCGACTCGGCTCCCGCATCACCCGGAATACGGATTGGGCCGAAACGGGGGAGGCGCGTGCTTGGTGGGCGCGGTCGAGGGCGTGTTTCACCAGTTCATTCCATCACGTCTCCTGAAGGGGAAGGAGTGGCTCTTTGTTTCACCTGGCACAGGACCGCCATTGTGTGCTCGAGCTCCCTCCTGCGGTTGTGCACTCTGTCTCGCCCATTTGGAATTTCCAACCACATCCATCAGCTGGAATGGGCGTGAGATCCGTATACAACCACCAGTCCAACCATGTCTACGACTGCGTCTGCTACTCTTGCTAGGGCAGCGCGCATATGAACCCGATCCACCTGGCGCAATCACGGAAAGGGCTGATAATCTACCTGCGACTTTTACAATCTACACCTCCGATTCCTTCTCGAGGGACGACGAACGATGGTGTTTAATACTCTCAGCGTCGGCGCGGCAGTCACGCCGTCGGTGATCGAGACGTACTTCTCCCACTACCTCAACCGCGCGCCCTTGCGCCAGAAACCGACGGCGCATATCTCCTACCATGAAGGGTTGAAGTTGATCCGGCAGTTCTTGGATTACTCGAGCAAGCATACTATTGAGGATTTGCAGGGGTTTACTGGTCAATGGTTAGACCGCACCCTCCACGACGGGCATTGCAGCCAGCGAGTCTTGGGCGCATAGTATGCTGACACGTGTATACCCACAGGGTCCCCGCCCCCCACTGGGTCCGCATAAACGACGCCGAAATCGCCCCCAAATTCCTCGAACACGCCGCCCGCATCATCCACACCCAACTCGGCACGCGCGGCTTAGCCAAAATCGGCGGCAAGACTTGGTGGCAATGGCGACGCCCCGACGCGCCTCTCCGTGCCGAGTGGATCGAGATGAAGAAGGAGTATCATGAGCGGAAACGGACGGGCGACAAATGCGAGCGCGTCATATTATATGTCCACGGCGGGGCATACTACTTCGGCTCCGTGGACGAGCACCGCTACCAGATGCAGCGGCATGCGCGGAAGTTACGCGCGAGGGTGTTAGCTCCGCGGTATAGACTGGCGCCGCAGTTCCCGTTTCCGTGTGGGCTGTATGATTGTTTGGCCACGTACTTTTACCTGCTGGAGCACTTTGAGCCGAGCCAGATACTATTTGCTGGAGATTCTGCGGGTGGAGGGATGGTGTTGTCAATGTTGGTCGCATTGCGGGATCAGGGGCAGCCTTTACCGGCGGGCACGATTCTGTTGTCGCCGTGGGGCGATCTGACGCATTCGTTTCCGTCGGTGGGGGGAGATGGGGTTGGTGATTATATTCCGCCGCATGGGTTTCACCATAAGCCGAGTATGGCCTGGCCGCCGCCGCCGAGCGATGGGCTGCAGAAGCCTAGTACGAGTTATGGGCAGCCGAGCGATGCGGTGGAGTTGCCTGCGACGGCGGGGATGGATATGAAGGGTAGCCGGAGGAAGAAGCGGTCGCTGGACGATGAGGGCGAGGAAGAGGAAGAGAGTGTGGCGCCACAGCACAGTAAATGGAAGCAGGAGTCGGTCACAGCACTCCCGATGCCTCAGTTCGGACATCCGCTGAGCATCGTCGTGGACGGCCAGACCGTGGACATGAGGGATCAAATCCAGATGTACACCACCAACGAACTCCTCGCTCACCCCCTGGTCTCGCCAGTCATGCAGCCCTCCCTCGGCGGTCTCCCACCAATGCTCATCCAAGTCGGCGGCGGCGAGCTCTTAAAGGACGAACAGATCTACGTCGCCCACAAAGCCGCGAATCCGAAAGCTTTCCCGCCAAACGAAACTATCATGAAAGAATTCGACCCTTCCCGCACAACCCTCGAGAAATACCCTCCTACTAATGTACAGTTGCAAGTCTGGGACGACCTCTGCCACGTCCCGCACACCCTCAGCTTCACCCGTCCGGCGAAGTACATGTACCGCTCCGTCTCCCAGTTCGGCGCCTGGGCTCTCGCACACGCCCAACAGACTGGGATTGAAATCCCGAACGACGACGCGGTATCTTTCATCAGCTCTGGGGATGAATCCGAATCAGACGCCAAATCCAGCAACGAATCGATCCGCAAGGTGGCGAGTAAGTCATCCAAACCTACGGAGAAGGACGATGATGCTGTGGGCGCGGTGGGTAAGGCCGGCGATCCCCTGCCGGCTTTCAAAGATCACATGATCCGGCAGCGCGTTACGCGGCATGGGAACATCTTCCCGCTGGCGCCGGTGGCGGAGATTGCGTGTTTGGCGCTTGATCCGGCGAGTATTGGGGTTGTGAAGCCCGGGCCGGTGAGGAAGTGGTTAGCGGTTAAGGCAGGCAACGACACAAGATTCGCTGGGGAGAGGAAGAAGATCCAGAAACGGCGGGATAAGGAGACAAGTTCTGGGTATGATTCGATACCGGGTGAGCATCCACCCCCGACTGCGCTGGTTAATCGACGGAGGAAGGGCGTAGCGCCGGAGGAGAAGAAGAGGGGCAAGAGTTGGGGTCTGGCGATGTGGTCCGGTTGGGGCAGTAGTCATGACGAGCACACGTTGCAGCGGGAGCAGAAGACTCTGGAGCGGAAGGCTACTTTTGGACCCGAGAATGGAGAGCCATCGACTTCGCGACCGGATTTGCTCACCGTGCCGAAGGAGAAAAAGGGCAGGAGGAGGCGGAACAGTAGTGTTAGTATGCTTACCACGTCGACTATGCCTTGGGCGGCGAAGGAGACGAGGCCGATGAGTCCGTATGAGAGGGTTAGCGATCAGGGCCAGTTGGAGGAGGGGAGTGTTAGTAGTCCGGCGCTTTCGAGGGTGATGGGCGAGAGGCCGAGTACGAGTAGCACTGCGGTGGCGAGCGAGAGGCCGGGCAGTAGTGCGGCGGAAGGTGGGAGGGCAAATAGAGCGCCTGAGCTGGTTGTGTCGGGGGAGAAGGAGAGTGTGCTTTCGTCTGACAACGCGGTCTTCGCCAGCCGTACGCGCGATCGGGACCGACCTAGTATGGCGACGATGGACAGTCAGGTCTCGACAGAGTCGAACGGGCAACAGAGTGAGCTTGTGGGCGATGCGCCGAATACTATGGAGCTGTCGAGTGAGAAGAGGAGTACGCAGGATCTCAGAGGCGATGCGGCGGAGGAGGGCCAGGATGTGCCGAGTATCGTGGAGACGAAGGACGATGTAACGCCTCAGACGGAGGCATCAGAGGAGCCGGAGGACATTGTCAGTCCGGTCGCAGACGACAAGGAGCCCAGTGAGGAGAGCGCCATCAGCCCAGTCGACACGACAAAAGCGCCGCCTTTCAAGATCCGCAACACGATCTTCGACCCCAGGGTATCAATGCTAGGCACAAGTATCGGAGCAGACGGTATGCCGAACGCGCATCGCGAGTTCCCTGTGCCCGACCGCAGGAACCCTGATGTCGTCGCCGACAACTCTTCTACCGCGGACGAGAAGTCAGAAACCGACACCTCAAGCACCAAACCCCGCGACAACTCATCAGACACCCAACGGGTCGGCGTCACGCCCTTCAAAGTCCGCAATCCGGTCTTTGATCCGAGGGCACCTACGACAAGCCCTAAACAATCATCTGAAAACACACCTCCTGCCAAGGACACAACTACACTCAAGTCATCGGAATCCACAAAATCTGCCCCGTTCAAACTGCGGCATACCCAGGACCCGACCACCGTCCCCGCCGCCCCAGCCGAAGCACCCCCTGTTCCACCATCAACTCAGGCGCAACCGAACCGCTTCAGCCTCGCCTCCACAGCCCCCGAAGTCGTGCGCAGCTCCGCCAGCTCCTCCACCTCTCCCACAGGCACGGACATGCCGCCGCCCGCGTACGAGAGCATGCCCGTCACGAACGTCGTACTCCCCGAGACGGTCGCGCACACGCGGTCCGTGGTGCGGGAGAAGGAGAAGGAGAAGAGGGACGAGAAAGAGCGATACGATGACGACAGACCGCCTACGCCACCGCCCAAGGATGATGTGAAGCCGGGGTATGTGAGGAAGACTTCTGGCAATGGTGTGGTGGAGAAGAGGTCGCGGCCGCCTATGATCGGGAATTTGAGTTTTGAGAAGGAGGATAAGGAAATGCCCCTGCGGAGGAAGGGCGGGAGGCCCCTGCTGGAGAGTTTTGTTACTGCCAGGGAATCGTGAGAGGGAGACTGGATGGGAGAGGACGGGGTGGGTTACTGTACGAACGACTACTGTACGAATGCCTGGGCTTGTGATAGCAAATAGCATGGTGTTTGGCTGGGTTATCTGGTGATCCTCACGGATATCTGTACGTATAGCGAGGTTACTGTAATCTGCCGATGTGGAACAGACATTTCGTGATCTTCGTATTCGACGGCTATGCTGTAATGGTGTTCTTCGGGCTCACTAGTATCTTGATGCTTGTCTTTGTTGTTTATGAGTTCTTTGAATCCTTTCTCGACGATGTCGTCGAGGCCGATGCGGCCTGTTATTAATTTTTCGTAGCCTGGAATTTTGCCTGTTGGTGTTGTCAGTCACTGCACCTGGGAATAGAGGAATGAGGAAGGAGAGGAAGGAGAGGATGTTGAGCTGATCTTCGGCAACCATCTGCATCACTTCTCGGAAGTCCTCAGTTGAGAAGATGAGGACGCCTTTGACTGTGATGTGTTTGGCTAGGAATTCCCAGCAGGGGAGGGTTAACTGGTTTGCGTTAGTTGTGGTTTCCGTGAACGAGACATCAAGGTCATACCGGTTTCTATCACGTAAGTCAGTATGGTCCCTACGGTCGGCTCGACAATCACATTACTCACTTCCCACACTGCCACCATCATATAAAGACCCGAGGCACGAATAGCGTCGAAGCCAGCCTGAAGGGCGATGGGGACGCCTGCGCAGTCGAAGATGACCTAGATGCCAGTCAGTCCAGCGTGCCCTCATCTCCGATGCCTTCTGGCGCTTACATCAACACCACGGCCATCAGTAAGCTCCCGGCACTTGTCGCCAACCTTCTCCTTGACCGGGTCGATGACCACTTGAGCATACTCCGACACCTGCTCACGTCGACGCGTTGCTGGTTCAGATACAACAACGTTAGTGGCCCCGTGTGCTCTCAGCAGTAGCAATAACGCAAAGCCAATGGGTCCGCCACCGAGTACGAGGACAGTCTTGTCCTTCCAGTCTTTGACACCAGATTCCTTGATAGCGTGATGCACGACCGCCAGTGGCTCGATGACGGCGGCGTACTCGAGCGGTATATCGCCCAGTGGATAGAGTGACTGCTCGTCTACTGCTACGTATTCGCCATAGCCGCCGCTGGTGCTGCCGCCTACGTATCCGATGTTGGAGCAGCAGTGGCCTTGTCCTGCTTTGCATGATAGGCAGGAGTTGCATAGCACTCTATTGTCCGTTAGTGTTGGGTTCCCAATATATAGCGTGTACATTGCCTTGCCTTGGATCGACCATAACAGCTTCTCCATCCTTGAAACGACCTCCAGAAGATGGATTCTTGACCCTTCCGCATAGCTCGTGGCCCAGTGCGATGGATATACACTCGCCGGTCACAGGATGTGGTTTGACCGGCAAGAGAGTAGGGTCCAGTAGATACTCGTGTAGATCCGAGCCACAGATACCTCGACTAGGACCTTGCCATCGGTTAGTTTTGGTATGTCGATGTCCTCGACCCTGATATCCCCCTGGTTGTGGAATCGTGCAGCACGCATGCTTAGACTTTAAGGATGTTGGAACGCTTTATAGAATCAAAAGGACGTTAAGAATACTTATTCATCCTTACTCTGATCTCGTGTATTGGTATTGTACTCTTACCCCCCACCGGTAACCATTGGGCGAAACCTCGGGCTGGGTAGGTGTCCATCTCGTCTCGGCAGTTCGTGAGTACCGCGTAGCTTCTCGTGTACGCGCAACAGTCTTCTTCATACCCTGGAGTGGTGCCACAGATAAGGCGTCTGGTCCTTCCGGTAAGAGGTATAAGGTAAGTTTGAAGGTTGAAAGAACGAAGTCGTCGTCAAGGGAGTCTCCGCAACGTCATGACGTTTGTCAGCGGCACCGATGAGAGAAACACTATTCCTCTGGTCGACAGTGTAGTTGTATACCACTTTCTCGAGTACTTTCGTTAACAATGGCGGTAGAGTCGAGGATTGCTGCCGTCACAGGGGCGAACAAGGGCATCGGATTGGCCATAGGTAATCAGATCAAGTCCTATACCTCTCAAGACTGACATCCCGCCGATAGTTCGGAACCTGGCCCTCGAGTACCCCAAGTCGCCTCTCAAGTCCGGTCCGTTGAAGATCTACCTTACTGCTCGATCCCCCGAAAGAGGTTCTGAAGCTGTAAAGACGGTGAACGAGGACGAACAGCTCAAAAAGGCCAAGGTGCTTGTGAAAGACGGGGGTGATGTTGAGGTGTCGTACCATGAGCTAGACATCAGCAAGAAAGAGAGCATACACAAGTTCCGAGATTTCTTGAAGAAGGAGCATTCGCAGGGGATTGACTTCGTGATCAACAATGCGGGTAGGTTGCTATAATCTCTCAGTACCAACTCTTATATCAATATCAAAGTTCTGACGGTCGGTGTAGGCATTGCTATGGAGGGATTTGATGCCAACGTTGTAAAGACGACACTAAAGACGAACTACTACGGCACCCTCGAGGCTACCCGGGAGTTATTGCCATTGATCAGAAACGGAGGCCGCCTCGTTAACGTGTCGAGCTCTTCAGGAGCTCTGAACAAGTATTCCGATGAAATCCGGAATGCTTTTTTGCAGGCCGCGAAGACGGATGTGCCAGCAGTGACCGCGATCATGGAGAAATTCCAGTCTGCAGTCGAAGCAGGGCGTGAGAAAGAAGCTGGCTTTCCGTCGGCCGCGTATGCTGTCAGTAAGGCTGGCGAGACGGCTTTCACGAAAGCTATCGCCATGGAGGAGGAGAAGCGTGGCCGTGGTATTCTCATTAACGCCTCCTGTCCCGGCTACGTAGATACTGATATGACGCATGGGCGAGGCACTAAGACCGTTGATGCTGGTGCAATCACGCCTGTCATGCTTGCACTGAAGGACATTGGAGAGAAGACAGGCGAGTTCTGGCGGTCTGAAGAGATAGTTGAGTGGTAGCATAAATATAATGGAGATATATGATACCATACTCACTAGTACGCTTCTCGTAGAATGTTTCACATTTACAGGACGTTGAGAACGTGCCACTATAAGGTAGTCCTGAGCACGAGTTTCGTATGTACAGAACATCGTGAGCCACGTCTGAAAGTAGCCGCGTGGTCGTTATGCGGATAGCTCACTCCGGATAGACCATCTTCCTCGTCACTCCGCCATCGATGACGATTTCGGCGCCGGTGACCCACTCGGACTCTACCAAGTACTCGACAGCTCGTAGCACATCCTCAACTTTGCCCACGCGGCCGGTCAAGTGCCATGCATGATCGTCCTCAGTCAACCCTTCCTCCCACGACTGGCCACTCTCATCTGCCTGCTTGCACTCGTTCGTCACATTGATCCAGCCCGGCAGAATAGCGTTGCAGCGGATACCTTGTGGAGCAAGACTGACGGCCATTGACTGCGTCAGTCCAAGCAATCCAGCCTTCGTGGCCGAATAGGGCTCATTGTCTGGTTCGCTCATGAACGCTCGCGTTGACGACATGTGGATGATACAGGCGCCTTTATTGAGCAAGGGCAGACAAGCCTGGCTGACAAGCATCGGCCCGGTGAGATTGGTCTCGATCGATGCGTTCCAATCGTCCAATGATAGATCTGCCAACTTCTGACCACCAACCCCTTTGGTGTCTTTGAGACACGAGGTCAGATCAGCCACCGACGCTCAGCAAGGCTGGATTCACCTACATGAGGCGTTGTTGATAATGCAGTCGAGATGTCCTGCGAAGAGCTTGCTGGCCTTGTCCCGTGCTGACACGATGTCCTGTGACTTCCTGAGGTTACATAGTGACGAGTCGAAGTCCGCTCCCGCCTTGTGGTCCTTGGAAAGCAAAGTAGTTGTGTTCTTTAGCTCGTCTTCGTCTTGGTCGAGTAAGAACACTCTATGCCCTTTCTGAAGCAGCAGTCGGCTGAGACCTCGACCAACTGGCGGTATGTTTGTTAGCCAACTTCGGATATATGATCGCAGGAGACAACTCACTGCCACGGCCTGAGCCGGTGATGAGGTAGTTGCGTTTAGCTATAGCTGCCATCGGTCATATCACAACGATAAAGATGGATAGATGAAATGCAAGGCCCTCGTCCAATATTTGAAGATCGTGTAAGACTTTCTTACGTCATGATCTCATCGGCTACAAGGTAGACATTGCAAAGCCTGATACCTTATGCATTGCTCGTTCGCGGAACGAGGTGTATCTAGTAACAGCCGACCGTAACGAGCTGGATGGAGGGTTTGTTGAAGTCGTAGGGCGACAGATTGCACATGGAGATCATTTGTATCATTAGTATCGCGACAAGATGGCACGTCGTTATCAGATGAATAGAACTGAAGACCGAGAAAATTCACAAGCTACTGTACTGCCAATTGGTCTACTGTGCATTAGTAGCCTGCCGGAGGGTTCTCGACGCAAGTCGCGTATTCAACACACGATGGAACAACGCGTCCTCTACTCCTGGACATGGCAGTGAGGTCGAGGGCCAGATGTAGCGCAAACAGGTCGGCGCATATAGGAGCATAGCAGAGTTGTGTAGTGTTCAGGGTACCGTTACGGTGATCTAATGCTGTTCCCATAAGGAGGTACACCCAAGTCGATATGCGGTCGATATGCGGTCGATATGCGGTCGATATGCGGCACAAGTGGATACTGTCTGTCGTTTGTTTGAAGTCTGCTCGAACATGTGATGGGCGTCGGATGTGTTCGACCTCATCGTTCAACCATTGGCCCACATTGTCCTTGGTCCTGTCCGATCATGCTTGTACAAGAGGTAAGCAACAGATCTCTGATGAAAAATTGCATTGGCAGTGAGCACCTATGTCCAAGCCTGAACGCATTTCCACTTTGGACTGCGGTGTATAAGCACAATTGCCAATGGAAGGTTGGCATATGACAAGTGTGCTATTATCGTGCCATGCCTGATATAAGGAGGGGCCAAGCGCTATTGTTACTCCGTATTATGGTCCTGAAAGAGTAGGGAGAGTGGTACTAAGCCTTACGACCGGAAATACCCTCACCCATCTTACTCCAGATTGGGAAGCCATGTCCTCCTCCTTGTCCTTCGCCACCAATCGAGGGTATGGCGAGCTTCAGGTAACCATGTCTCCAATATTAACGTGCTAGGATGAAGAATGAGTTGCACTAGGGCATGTTGTTGCCACCTCAGGCCCCGATTGACTATACGACATCCCTGAGAGCCGCTCATCTCCCTGTACGCAAGCCAAGATGTGGTCGTTCGGCGCCCAGCAAATATCTGCTCGCTTCATGGCTGGCTGGACCCAGTGTCTCTGCCGAATCACGGAGACAGAGTCAGCCGCGGCCAGATCGCTTGGCTGTCGCGTGTCGTATCCGATGATCAATCTGACGGTGACCTGTAGTGAGGTAGGTAGGGCCGTACAGCAGGAACAAACAGCCAGATTGGAGTATGTGAGCAGAGTGTCTGTAGGCCCTGGCAACCATTCTTGATGGGACGCTTCGGATATCGAGAGTTCGAGTTGTGGAAAGGATATCTGCGACTCTAGCGCCACAGGGCTAGAGTTTGCGGGCGGATGTCTCAATCAAGAGCGCAACGGCGCCCAGTCCATGCGGTTCCGCCATAACCGTTCGTGCTGACCGCAGAGAATTTACGAAAGTCGCAACATGGCCTCACCTTCGCAAGAAGGAAGTGGTCTCCATTTTCAGGCGTGGAGAGGGCATACGCTCCAGGGCTGCGACGTCTGACATTGAACTTCAGCGCCTGTGATTCGTGCGCGTTGTGGATTAACGTTAGCAGCCACCTCCACTGCGCCGTTTAATTTGCTGGGATGCGAGGCCGAACACACGAACAAGCCTTGACCAAATTAAAAAGGAGCTCTGGGCTAACCAAGATGGTCAAGCAAGTGGAAGCTAGTGGAGACTGCCCTGGCGACGAGGGTGTTGTTCTATCCTGGGCCACCCAAGCATCCTTGCAATCCTCCGTAATTTGCAACCACGGCGTTATGCCTCAAGTTGACCCCCTCTAACCACTCACAGCGTCGGCAGAAAAGCAGCCTCTTGGGCAAGCGCGGTGCTGTCGCAGCGGCTATACGCCTTAGCGCTATCTGACCGCCACAACCGAAGTCTGTCTAGCTGTCAAGCCATCTCCTGAAGATCCAAATGGGTAGAGACTTTGGCTTCTGATAAAGGTTGGTGTGTCTGCTGTTCCACTTTCTGCCACCCACCTGTATCTCTTGCTAGCTTAAGCGCTGCGTCCACTCTTTCTACAAGTACCTGCCTGCCAACTTTCTTGCTTTTCGCCTCCAGTCTTTCGCTTCTTTCCGACCGGCAACTGCACACTCGCAAAACCACAAAACAACCAAATCCGCCAGAATGCGCTCTTTCGCCATCGCCGCCGGCTTCTTCGCCGTGGCCGCCCTTGCCAGCCCAGTCAACGTTGCACGTGGCTCCGACGCCGAGCCTTGCGACGACAATGCGCCGCCGTGCATGACCTACCCCCAGGCCCAGGTTGTCGCTCAGAACTTCCGCCAGAGCATCAAGAACTACAGCAACGAGTCGACCATTCAGCACTTCACTGAGGACTTCGTTGACTACTCCGCCTCCGTCAACACCCTGATCAACGGTGGCTGCACTGGCCCAGTTGACGTGAGTTGAAAGCGGTTTGATCTCATGCGAAGGTCCCTACTAACAAATCTCCCCAGCTCAATGCCGCAACCTTCACCGGCCGTGAGAACTTCATGGCTGGCCAGGGCTCCCAGCCAGCCATCCCGTTCAAGATCCTGAACCTCTACCACACCTGCGACACCGTCATCATCCGCTGGCGCTCGCAGGGCCCTGGCCAAGAGCCGGAGCCAGTCACTGGCATAATTGTCATCGAGGCCGAGTACCAGGCGAACGACACCACCGACCCATGGCTCATCAAGACTGTCTACTCCGAGGTACGTATATTTATGAGCAGAACGATGGGAAACAATCGATACGGCTGCTAACGGTTTATCAGTTTAACTCCGGCGCATGGCTCGTGAACTTGGGTGTGTTCACCCCAACCTGCCCTCCACCACCGCCACCAAGCAAGCGGTCCATCACCGCCAACTAAGCGGATCAACCTTGCGGAAACGGCACACTGCGCGAGCGTCACCGGCTGATTTCGTATCTCCTTTCCGGAAGGCCTGATACCCCCACGATCGAACGGCTTTGATTTTGCGAAAGCAGCGGCATTTATGTTTAGTTGCACGACCCGACAAGTACATCATCTAATGGTTGGCTATTGTGAATCAATGTCAATACTTCGAGAAAAGACGGTTATGTACGAAGACTTCTTTGTACTTAGGTGGCACCGTAGGGAAATTTTAGTAGCGCGATGCACCTTCACTTCTCCCGTCGATGGTGAATGTGCACTCTCTTGCTCTGATGTAGGTGTGGGTTCATTTCGTGAGTGTGTTGGCTTATATGTCTTCGACTAGGCGAAGCCATACATGTGGGGACACAGAATGCCTGTGCCACGCGCCTTTCTGGACTTGTCACGGTTAACGAGAACAGGTCGTTGTTCGGGCTCTCCTTTCATTCCGTCTTCGATGTCGTCCAAACCGGCCACGATGAATCCGTATCTTCGAATATCCGCTCGCCGCCAACCGCATTCCGACAATTCGTCTATGCTCCGCCATCATAGTACTTTCGGCACAAGAGGATGTGTTCTCAATGCCCTCGCTGTCTCGAGAACAGGGGCTCCGTAACTTAGTGCTCAGCTGCCTGAAGCCTCAAATGTGAAGCTGTTCGTACATATCCGAGCCTTCCATGTTCATCTCAAGCGAAAGCGCTCGCACTGAACACACCACCGAATGCTCAACTCTAGCGGAGCAAACGCCGATCGTACCTGATACACACCCCGCCTCGCAACATCGCGTGGCGTTCTGGCATCGTCCCGCAGAGCAGTCACGAATCACCAAGAAGCACGAAGTGAGGAGTACGACGACGCCCGCTTTGGCATTGCTTCGTCACCCTTGCACAACAGCCTTGACGGCAAGACGACATCTGCTTTCTCGTACCTGCTCGTCTATTGCGACTTCCGCGATTCAATGCAACTCTCCCAACTCACTCGATAGGTCATATATACTTCATCTCCTCTCATTGTCGAAAGAAGTCATGCTTTCCAGGATCTACAGGGCAAGTGCAGTAGCACGACCCGCAATTCGTCCACCCCACGCCCGTCGATCCGCCTCTCCACGTTTTCGACAGCTAGCATACTCCGTTTCAACAACGTCTGCGTCGAGCAGTCAAAAACCTTCGGCAATCTCACAGCGTTTGCCAGATCCTAACAACGCGAACAGTGGTCGGAGGTTGCGAGAATTTGAGGTATAGCCCAATCTACCAACGATATTGACAGCAGGGTGGAGCAGCTGTGATTGACAATAACTAGCTCGATGGCAAAGTCTTCGTGGTAACAGGCGGAGCCCAAGGACGTACGTCGGCTTCAGTGCTTGTGCAGCAACGAACCATGCATCTTGTCGAAGTCCTGCTGACCACTCCCATCTCCCAGTCGGCCTGACTCTCGCAGAAGCTTTGGTAGAAGCAGGTGGCCACGTCTACTGCCTCGACCGTCGGGACGAGCCAGGAGAAGCGTTCTGGGAAACGCAAGGCTATGTCGCCGGCAAGTTCGAAGGCAGCCTCCACTATCGACGCGTCGATGTCCAGGATGCCGATAATCTCGATTCGGTAATTTCCAGCATCGCGGACAAGCATCAGCGCCTGGATGGGTTGGTTGCAGCGGCAGGAGTGCAACATGTCACGCCTGCGCTTGAGTATCCGCCGCATAAGATCACTGAGGTCTGATTTGTCGTCCGAAGACCTTGGGTCTAGATGTGCTGGATTTTTTGCTAAATGGTTTGCTAGATGATGAATATCAACTACGGCGGTGTTTACCTCTCCGCTGTCTCCTGCGCGCGACAGATGATCAAGTACAACACTCCAGGCTCCATGCTTCTCGTAGGCTCGATGAGTGGGCTCATCGCCAACAAAGGCTTTACCGCTTCCGTCTACAATTCTTCGAAGGCTGCAGTCATTCAGCTTGGTCGGAGTTTGGCAATGGAATGGGGCAAGATTGTCGACGGCAAGCCAATTCGGGTAAATACGCTGTGTCCAGGAAACATCATGACGCCTGTGAGCTGATCCAAACAACCGAGAGTGGCTCCGGAGTGATTACCGCTAACAACGATGTGACAGATGGTCGCGAAGAACTTCGAGGACGATCCACAATTGAAGGAACTGTGGGAGAAGGAGAATATGATGGGTCGGATCTCAGAACCAAGAGAGTATCGAGGGGCTGCATTGTTCATGTTGAGCGATGCTAGCTCGTTCATGACAGGGTCTCATCTAGTGATTGATGGAGGCTACACCGCCTGGTAAAAATGCGACTCTGACTCAACTCCCCTCCAGTCTTGCCGTTCACTTGCCCTCTCCCATGACTGCATGGCTGCCTTCAGCGAAATAGTGGTTTGGCAAATTTAGCCAGATCTCGAAGGGGCTTGTAGCAAAAGACCTCGAGAGCGCTTGGATGCTTCCCGCCCTGCTGAACCATGGCCTGTCTTTCAACCATGTAGCGCCGGAGCATCTCCTGCAGAGGTCTCGCGTACGGATTGGCATCGGGCTCCTCGAGGAACAACACTTGGGCCATGTTTCTAGCGGCGACGTCGAGGTCGTGTGGGAGCTCTTCTGCACAGAAATCTCGTTTCTTCAGCTCGAAATCGTCGCTTGCGACTTTGATCTTGACTCCAGACAGAGCGTATCCCTGCTTATAGCCAGGCTTGTTCTTCAGCGCATCATTGTGTGCCACATCGTTGAACTCTATAGCCATGGCGATCTTGCAGTCGCGGATTTGATCTGCCATGTAGATGCGTGCAGTCGAGTTCAAAGCCTTGCGGATGAGTGGCATGTCGTAGAACGTATTGATATATCGCCCCTTCTTTACGTTGATCGTTCCCTCCCAGTCTGTGATCTGTGTCTAGTTAGTCGCATACGACGTTACGTTGATGTGAAAGCTTCTTACTTTCGTCGGCGCCCTTTCCTTCCGTTGCGATGCTTTTGCCTTGATCATCCACGCCTCCAAAGCCTTCTTCCATATTTGCAAACCAACAATCGTGGGAGCGGCGAGGAAGTGCTCCAGCACGACGCTGACGACGGTGATGCGGACCCTGAAGCCTTTCGCTTGTATTCGGCGTCCCACATCTCCATGAGCTCGTCGATGATTGGTGTTGTGATGCTGTTTATCGTTGTAGTCGGCTGAAGATAGTCGTTCATCGACGTAGCCATCGTGGTCGATGCCGTTGAGTGCGCCACGCAAGATTGCGGAGCGGTAGTCAGTCTCGTCGGAAGATACTGAAGATTTATAGTAACAGGGAGGTTGCGTGCGTAGAGGAAAGAAGTGGTTATCAGATCTTTTATACCACTAAATTAACAGAGTGTAGCTGCCACTTTCATTCTGAATCAGCATATAATCGACAAGTGAAGTCAGAGTGAAGCGACGCTCACTAATTTGCAGCACGCAAGTGAAGCGTAAACTACTCAGAAGTGAAGTTAAAGTTGAGTCTGGCAGCAGTAACATGGACCCGGCGATAAGGCTGTCAAGGCTGGCTTCACACTCTCTTCTTCCTGAACCATCACGAAACAGCTAGATGTCGCCCGCCGTCAATGCTGGTCCTCTGGCTGGTGAGACAATCCGCACAACGATATGATGGCAGCACATGCAGTAACTCATACTGCTGAATCAAAGCTGGACGTCGTTCCGAGTTGATCTCCAGAGCTGTTGCTTTGGATGCGCCGCTCATTTCCGGAATTATCTGCATACTGCCAGATGTGATCCGGTGAGGATGATAGTTGGACATGGCGAAGGCGATTCTTGATCACTTCAGCACCGTGTTGGCTCCTCTGGCAGCCAGATACTCCTGCACTTGCCCAGTCGTCAAATTCTTCACTACAGCGTAGACCTCCGCATTCACGTAATTCAGTCCAGTCTTCGGATCTCTGTACTTCGCCGGCAGACCAGTGATATCGCAGTACTTCTTCTTCGGCTTCAGTGAAGGTGCCGCAGCAATGCTGGTGTACGTCACGCTCGGTCCTGCACCAGCGACTCCCAATCCTCCCGGGGTAGTAGCTCCACCTATAGTGCCATTCTGCTGCTGCTTGAGGTTCTTCTCCAGTACTAGTCGACTCAAGTCCTGGCTTGCTTGTGCTGGGTTGGGATGCAAGCTCGGTGTCGTGCTGCCATCTGTTGGAGGTAAAGGTGTGCTCGCGCCGGAGTTTTGCTGAGTGTTAATGATGCTTTGCTGCGTCCGCTGGGCTTCAGAGAGTATCTGCTTGAGATTCTTGTTTCGTCGTTGCGCTGGTCGCCAGCTGGGGTTCCGGAAGGGTTTGTGGATTTTGTACATGTCCAGGGTGTCTAGCAGCGCGGCATGTGTTTCTTCGTTGCTGGCGGTGGTGATGGGCGCCATTTTGTGTCGAGGAATCCGGTATTGGAGGTTATGTGAGGGTCATAAGTTGTATCTTGAATGGCACGCGTGAGGTCGACACTCTCACCTCACCTCTTGGCACCCCCGAGACCTCCGCATCCATCTCGAAGTATGCCATCTTCCATTGCGCCCAACCCATTACGCTGATTTGATCAGAGGGTCTTCCGGTGAGCGTGTCGCACGATGTCTCAATACGTAGGCAAGGTACGCATCATCCTCAGCTCCTACGATGGAGTTACAGCGCTAACCCCCCAAGACCCGCCTGGCCTACTCACGAGCATGGCACAAATGCGACCTCTCCAGCGACCCACGACCCCTCGGCCGCATCGCCAGTCAAATCGCCATAGTGCTCATGGGCAAGCACAAGCCGATCTATAACCCAAGCACGGACTGCGGCGACTATGTAGTGTGTATTGGCTGCAAGGACTTGCATGTCACGGGCAAGAAGATGGAACAGAAGAAGTACTACTCGCACAGCACAAGACCGGGCAGTCTAAAGGAGATTACGATGGAGAAGATGCGGGAGAAGTGGGGTGGAGGGGAGGTGTTGAGGAGGGCGGTAAGAGGGATGCTGCCGAAGAATCGATTGCGCGATGATCGGATGGCAAGATTGAAGTGTGAGTTGATAGGGTGGTTTTCCAATTGTAATTTAAGGGCAGCGATATTGACCATGAGTGCAGGCTTCGAGGGTCCGTCTCACCCCTACAAGCAGAATATCCTGAGGCTTGGAAGGGAATCGCCGATATCCCAATTGCCAGAGGTTCAGCAGACATTACGGCAATACAACCCGGTGGAGGCATCGCAGCCGGCACCACTATGACAGGCCTGCAATCCCTGGCGACTTTCTTCCTGTATCTAGGAGCAAGAAATGGCGTGACTGGGTACTCTCGAATCGACCTTGACTCCAACGTCGTCACGGGGTCCTACTACAGTGGCGGTGGTCCACTCGCAAGGGCGAGAAAGCGTGCTTCGCACGTTTGGAGCGCGCGATCATGAGCGCGGTCATCGACCAGCATAGAAGCTCCTCGGGGGAGGAGGAGGGGCTATCTACTGCCCAGCTTCACCCGAAAGCGGCACGAGTACATTTTCAGACATAGCGCGGCGTTGGTCGAGGGATATGGAGTGGCAGAGGCCGGCGGACATGCAATGTAAGATATTCGGTGAGTCCATATACAACCTACAGAAAGGTCACTATACAACGGACGCAACATCATCCTTCTGATTGAAACACCATGACTATTCATAATTCTCTATATCTTCATGTTCAAGAAGAGACAATCTCAGAAGGGACAACTTCCGTCCTGGTAGTCGCGTGGTCGATCAGGTCGTTTGTTGCACTTGATGAGACAGACACTATCCAGATATGGGAGGCGGCGATCTGCTCGTTCTCGACAGTGATATCGTGCAAGGTGCATCTGCAGCCCAGAATCCCGCCACAATTTCTGGTTAAGGCAAAGGAGAATAATATTCGATGCTTCCCTGTCGCGTGCCCGGACGGTTTACATCCGACCTGACTAGTCAAAGCTCAGCTGTCACATCTCGAGCTTACGGATATCACCGTCGAATTTGAGACAGAGGATGCACTTTCATTTCGGCCGTCAGCGGTCACGCGAGCACGGCGAGTCAGGCCCCTGACGCTGCGACGCTGCAATTACCGCACGGCTTCACATGTTCACAACTTCCTCACCGCCTTCGGTGCACCTGCCACCAGATTTCTGCAGTCTGCGGGCCGTACCGCTGGCGCAGCTGGTATATAACCACCCATTTCCCTCTCTCAAAGCCCTTCTTCTTTCCTCATACTTACCTTCTTGCGACAAAAGGCGCTCAAGCTGACCTTATGTCTAGTAGAAGTCTCTGCATTGCACAGCGCGGTAGACGACTACTACAAGGCTCCTTCGGGGGTCTTCGCGGGGGAATTTTTGATGTTCCAAACCAACACACTTTTCATCAGCTGCTTGTCGCTTGATTGCGCAAGCCTGGAGAAGAATGTCCCTTCCTTCACCTCTCACCTATTGTCTTCTATCTCTTGATAACATGCCGGGCTCTTGGGGAATTCGACGACGTGCTGGCTGCTGAAAACTTGTCTCTGTATGACACTGATGGCTTTCCCGCGCACAACTCGACTTCCTACGTTCCTGTGTACACATCTCATATGGAAAGACGAGGACTAGATGTATCTACACACTCTCGAGACTCCCTCTCGTTGGCAATAGCAGGCATTCGAGCGAGTCCACAAGTCACGTCTACACGTATGCCTCACAGGCCTTTCACTGCATTCGTGTCACATGCTGAGGATGTGTAAACTTCGTGTTGGCTCACGATGTGAGCCAACACGATATCGTAGTCGCCATGCATGGTATCTAAAAAGCACTGTACTCCAATTGCTATAGCTCATCCTACCTCATCCACATTCCATCATGCTCATACTTAAGCTCGTATTCATCCCTCGTCCCCCGTCGTGACTTGGCCATCCCTCATTTCTTTCCGCTCTTCTTGATGCCTGTATCCTGTCAGTACTCTCTTCCAGTCTGCGCGAGGCGAAGACAAAGTCCCACCTTGCTGGCCAGTGTTCATCGGTCCCTTGCCACCAGCCTTCTTCGCCATCTCTTCGCGAGCTTTCTTGTCTGCGCGATAGTCAGCGCACATTCCTTACGGAACGACTGCCACCAACTCACCTGCCGCCTGCTTCAGCTTGTGTGCCTTGTCATCCTCGTCCTCTTCAACCTCCTTCTTCTTTGGCTTCTTGTTGTGGATCGGGTTGGTTCCGGCTGCGTTGCGGTTAGTCAGGTCTCGTCCAGGGTGGTTGAAAAAGACCTACCTCCTGCACCTGACGGCATCTTTGCGGTAGATATGGAGGGTATCTTGCTTTGGAGCTGGGTCTTCCGTGTCACCTCTCTTGCTCGCCCATTTTGAATCGCAAAAGCAGCTGTTCTCAGAGCTGCGAGACCGTGCTGAACACCACCTGCCAAAGCACTTAAACCACCTCACTTCACCAAGACTGTAATACCATCACTGCCTTGATCCGAACTACACCCCAGACATCCTGGACTAATAAGCTGCATATCAAATAATCAACTGGAGCTTTGCATATCTTTCCAACACGACCACACGCAGAGAGACGTGTTACGGCGCATCACGATCCATCACCAGTTGCATTTTGAATTAATAACAACGACATCCCTGGTCACAACTGCTATCCTGCGCGGCCATGCCGCCGCCATCTGACACAAAGCATCTTCCACCATCACATCCAGCTCGCCACCAGTGGCCGAAGTCCCCCAACGCAGTGCTCGCGGAGGCAGAGGCGCAATGGATCTTCACGGAGGCGGAGCTGGCCAACACACCCTCAATCCAAGATGGTATGAGCGTGGCTGAGGAGAAGGAGACTCGCGCGAAAGGCGTCAACTTCATCGTCCAGGTGGGCGTCATGCTCAAGCTGCCGCAGCTCACTCTCTCCACGGCAGCCACATTCTTCCAGCGGTTCCTCATGCGCGCAAGCTTGAAGAAGCGTAGAAATGGCATACCTGCGCTGCATCAATATCAATCGGCAGCGACCGCACTATTTCTGGCGACAAAAGTGGAGGAGAGCAGTCGCAAGATGAAGGAGCTCATACTGGCGTTTTGTCGAGTCGCGCAGAAGAACCCAAACCTTGTGGTTGACGAGCAGAGCAAAGATTGGTGGAAGTGGCGGGACTGTGTGTTGCTGAACGAGGATGTGCTGCTGGAAACGCTGTGCTTTGACCTTACGGTGGAGAGTCCCCACAGACAGTTATTCGAGATGTTGAAGTACTATGGCGTGGAGCACAACAAGCGGCTACGAAATGCGGCATGGGGTTTTGTTACAGACAGCAGTAACACCCAGTTGTGTCTGCTCTGCACGAGCCGCACTATCGCAATCGCAGCACTGTACACGGCTTGCAGATACAGCGATGTCGCACTCCCAGACGATTCAGAGGGCAGGCCATGGTGGGAGGCACAGCACGTCCGGTTCAAGGACCTTCGGAAAGCGATCGAGTTTATGTGCGCTAGCTACGACCCAGCATCGAACAATATCAACGGCGTCGCGGTGGGTGGCAGTTCAGAGGGCGACAGGAGCATATACGTAGGTCTCCTCCCACCTCCCGACTTTGATAGGGACTTTTGGGATCGAACGCGGCTGAAAGAGGGACAGGCACAAGATGGCACTTCGCCTATGATCTCCCAACGTCAACCAGGCAGTGAGAGGCGGCTCAGCAATGCCAGTTCTGTAGGTGTGAAGCGAGAGCGGGAGCCAGAGCAGCCACCCCAAACGAACGGCACCCATGCCAACGGCGTGAAGCGAGAGGATCCGGATAGTAAGCGCCCACGGCTGGACAATGGAGACGCGAAGCATGAGACCCAGGATATGAAAGTCGACAAAGCCGAGTCGGGCGACATCAAGCACGAAGAAGAAGCGAAGCGTGTCGAAAATGGCAACAAGCAAGAAGTCGACGCCGTCGAAGCCAAAGAGGCAGTCGCGAAGACCGAGATGACCGAGGGCGAGGCGAAATCAGCTCAGTCTGCAGCTCCAGCAGCAGCAGCTAATGAAGAAGCCGAGGGCAGCGAAGAAGGCGAGCTGGAAGACTAGGAGCCTGTCCGTGAGCAGTCCGTTCGTGAGGCGCCTGTCCGTGAGGAGCCTGTCAATGAGAAACCTGTCCGTGAGGAACCTGTCTACGAGGAGCCTGTCCACGAGGAGCCCGTCCGTGAGGCACGTGTCCGTGATCAGCCTGTTCGTGGGGCGCGTGTCCGTACGCGTCCCAGACGGGGTGACGTTCGCAGACTCCATGACAGACTTGCTCGAAATAGTCGAGAAGAGCAGGTTAGACGTCTGTTATTGGGGGAACCCGAATCGGAGAACTCTTCATTAGATGAGCGATAGAATTCGCAGTCCGGCGACTGGACGAGAGTGTGGATGGTTTCGTTGCTTTTATGAAGGTTGGGTAAGGAGTGAGATTCACCTGGGTAGCAAGGCGCTTTTCGGGTAAGCACATGGATAAGATACCCTTGGGTTGGGTTTGCTTGGGAAAAGGGTGCTTGAGCGGCAATAGAGCTCGATTATCTGATAAGATAGGCGAAGGAGGAAGAGGAAGATAATAGCTTCGTACAGCTTGGCGTCCAACAGCAATTTCGGCACGACCATCAACGCCAACGTGGTGCCCTGAATGCAAGCAGTGGTGCTCTGTCTCTATACCTCTATACCAAGAAATGAACAACGATATTCGTGATGCAACACATGCCTATAGCTACAATGTCAGGTCAGATGGCCATTCTTTTGCCATGGTTACAGCTAGAGAGTACCACGGACACTCGTATCACAAATGAGCGAGTCACTATTTTATCATAAATATGTGGTGGTCTCGGTGAAGAGGAGCCAGAGAAGGATGAGCCGAGGTTTCGCCGTACAATCCACAAATTCTGACTCTGACTGCAATTGCAACCACCTCATGACTGCTATCGTCCGCGCCTGCGTACCATACCTCATTGAACCTGCCTGCCGTCGACACTGCGGCACATAGCGACATCTCGGAAGCCTGCGGGCGGTTTTGCAAAGCATTCAAACCTGTGAGGAACCTTCTCCACACTGGGTTCGACTTTGCGAACCATATCATTCCATCACAGTCACAGATTGGCTAACGCATTGCAAAACTGCAACGGAGTAGGGCCCCGTCTTGCGAGCTTCACTTCGAGACGGCAAGATGAGCCCACGTTCGCCATCGCCTCTTTCGGAAGGCGAGATCGTCAGCGGGGACGAGGAGAAGGCAATTAGCACGAGTACGAGTTCAGCAAGAGACAGCAAGGTTAACATCTCCGCCAGACTTCCTTCCGGGTCTTCATCTCGGGCTTCGCAAGGGATACAGATGGGCAGACCGGTGAGAGAGTCGTACGGAATGTCTCGTGGGCAGAAGAGAAGCCGTTCCAGATCGCCATACCGTGCCAACAAAACAGCCAACGGCGATAAGCGGAGACACGACGACGATTACAACAGCCGCAAGACTGTCTCCGATACGCGCCGTTTCCAGCCCCGCTACGAGGATGAACTTCCATCAGCCGATCCTGGTCTTCCTTCACGAGGCCTGTATGCAGATCTAGACAGACCTCCCTCGCCCCGAGGACCTCTCTCATATGACGATCGACTTGAGAGAGATGATCGTGAGCCTGAACATAAGCTGAGCCGTGACCGCGGACGGGACAGGAACCGCAGCCGATCACCATTTCGCCACAACAAAGTTGAGCCAGCAAGGGGTGGTATTGAGGGCGTCACAGACGACGGAAGTATATCTCGAGTAGGCAACGCCGCATCTGATGAATCTCAAGGAGATACTAAGCTCAGAATGTCACTCTCACAGCATTCAGGTAGCAAACGCCAAGGTGGTGCGAAACAAAGGTTGGTGTCTACTTGCCATCCTACTCTTGTCAAAGCTGACCCAAATCCTAGCGATAACAGATTCACTGGCTCCGGTCCATCAGAGGCAGAAAGTTCCACAGAACCTCGAAAGGATCTCAGCGAAGCCGAACTCATAGAGCAACGACGCAAAAGACGAGAGGCGATCAAAGCTCGGCACAAGACAAGCGCACCATTACTCGTTCAAGCCCTTGAACAAAACCTACCTTCAGCGCCGTCAACGCCGCAGCACGACACTAGCGGTGGTCCGTCAGAGCAGCATTCGCCACCATCATCCATGGGTTCACCAATGACTCCGCAGAAAGACTCACCACCAGGTTCACCCGCTGCATTTGCCGTCGATGACGACGAAGAACTCGTCGACCGTCGCAACGCCGATATAGTAGGCAATGGAGAGGATGGTCCATCAGCCGCCGACTACGACCCCGACATGCAAGAAGACCGTCCAGATCATAAGCGTCAAGATCTTCAGGACGAGACTGTAAATGGGACAAATGAAGGGGTTCCAGAAGACCCAACTGCTGCCACCCTCAGATCGAAGGAATTCGACATGTTTGCGGACGATGATGACGATGACATGTTCGCGCCCAGCGACTCCACCGCAAAGCCCGCTGCTGTTGCGACCAAGCAGGCCAAGGCACTCGATGAGAGCTTGCTCGACAATTGGGACTACCCAGACGGCCACTATCGGATCATATTGGGCGAACTGCTCGACGGACGCTATGCTGTGCAGCAGCAGATAGGCAAAGGTACATTCGCTACCGTCGTTCGCGCCCAGGATACACGTACTGGTACTGCTGTTGCTGTAAAGATCGCTTGCAACAACCAAACTATGTACAAGGCTGGCCAGAAGGAGATGGAGATGCTAGAACTCCTCAACTCTGCCGACCAAGACGACAAGAAGCACATCATCCGCCTCTTACGTCAATTCGAGCACAAGGGCCATCTCTGCCTAGTCTTCGAGAACCTCAGTGCAGATTTGCGCGAAGTGTTGAAGAAGTTTGGTCGCAACGTTGGCCTCAACCTCAAGGCTATCAGATCTTATGCGCTGCAGATGTTCCTCGCTCTGAGCCACCTGAAGAAGTGCCAAATACTGCACGCAGATCTCAAGCCGGACAACATTCTCGTGAGCGAAAAGCGCAACCTGCTCAAGATCTGTGACTTGGGCACCGCCTCTTTCGCCGAAGATGCAGAGGTCACACCTTACCTGGTGTCACGTTTCTACCGTGCACCCGAAGTCATCCTGGGCATGCCATTCGACTACGCCATCGACATGTGGGCCATTGGATGTACACTTTTCGAGCTCTACACCGGACGCATCCTGTTCGCTGGAGCCGACAACAACCAAATGCTTCGTGCCGTCCAAGAGTGCCGTGGCAAGTTTCCGATGCGCATGCTCAAGAAGTCAACACTGGCAGAAAAGCACTTCGACTTCGACGGCAACTTCTTCTCGCAAGAGCGCGATAAGATCACAGGTAAGGCCACGATGCGTCAGCTCAACTTCAACAAAACGGCGGTTGGCAAGGATCTCCGCGCTCGTCTCTCTGGTACTACCAAGGGTATGAAGGCAGAGGAGGTCAAGGAGCATGCTGCCTTTGTTGATTTGATGGAGAAGTGCTTGCAGCTTGATCCAGCTCGAAGGGTGAGTCCGAGTGAGGCTCTTAGACATAGCTTCATCGTACATGGTACGACTGCGCCGCAGGAGAAAGCTGTACCGGCTGTGAAGGTGGCGATGAACGTTCCGAGGAAGAGGTGAGAAAGGGTTTGGGTGACTGACGACGATGGCATATGTGGACAGCAGATCATGGAGGATGTGCAACTGGAAGCAGCGCTAGTCTGGGCGGCAGGTTGAGGAAGAATATCAAGATTGCACAGTGCCGAGACAGTGAGATAGTCATCGAGGCAGACTACAACGAACGAGTTTCAGTACCTCCGTACCTTGCTGCTTATACAGACCGAATCGGCCTCAATGCCGGCCTCCCTCCCAAGTATCACGTGCACCGCTCTCGTCGGCGCATGCCTTTCGTTGGCCACAGCGTTTGGCTTGTGTAAGAGGGCCGAGACATGAGGCCGGTACCCGGCATCTCAGCGTCCGCGCCACGGTACAGATACCCGTGTCTCGTGTTTCGACTGCAGGTAGCTGCTTGTGGCAGGTGGGACGTCGCACCGATGCTGACAGCAGGCTGCATGGGCGTCAAACCTCCACTATGGTGCAGCCTGGATGGCTGGGCCCGTGGAAAGTTGATCGGTTGTACTACAGAGGGATGAAGGCAGTCCCGGGAAGTTCATCTTGGTGCTACGAACAAACGATCAAGGCAGTCCTCTAGGTCCTCATGTTTCACTCAGGAGGAAAATTGTACCGTGCAGCGGGATCGTCACCTTTGTGGCAAATACGGATACCACTGCATGCACAAACACGAAGCAAGGGTTTTTATGCAAGACTCGACACAGCTTTGAGACGCACATTTCCGTCACCTGATCTGCGAAATGTCTCCACGGTGAGGACAGCAGCGTCCAGGCGAGTCGAGAGACTACGGTACGTTGCTGGCGCTGCTGTGCCTCAGTGGAGCAACTCGACGACACGAATGCAGCTCGAAAGGACAGCAATCGAGATGGTTGCCGTAAAATGCCGCATGCGCCAAGGTGTGAGAGCGCCGTTTCCCACGTGCATGTGCTTCCGCGGAGCCTGCAGCGTGCGGACCAGTCGGGCGCAATGCATTGCGTTGGGTCCGGACTTTTCTGGTGCGGTTGGCCGCCTCGATATTTGGGGCTAGCCAGCCGCCCGCCTCGTCATTGTGCTTTGTGTGAGCGAGGTGAGGAGGCTTGGCGGATTAGGGCATCGGGACAATGCGAGACGAGATGCCCAACGATGGGAAGTGGTAGGACAACAATAGCCAGGATGTCAGTGGCAGGGACGTTCACGATATGCTGGAGAGTGAAATGCTCAGTGGTAACGTGGACGGGTCCGCTTTGCAACGGCAACCATCCAAACGGTAGTCAAGTAATGTACAAAGTACAGTCCATGGTAATGGCATCCTGTACACTTTCGTATCCTCCTGTGGTGGTGCGTGGAAGCGCCAGCATCGTCTATGTTCTCCTCGAGGTCCGTATAACAGACATTTAAAGTAACTCCGGGCCACCCTTGCATACATCGTGGCGAAAGCAAAGCACCGGGGTATCAAAACAGAAAGTACTCCAGTCCTGCGGCCGTAGGCGTTCCTGAACGCAACGTCGCTCATATCCCAATGCTCGTGTCGTCGTAGCGCCTCGCTCAAAGACTTTTCCGGTATAAGATCAACAAGAAGTGAACAGACTTCAATGGTAACCAAGCCAGACGCCGAATTAGGATACCATTACATTTCTCCAGCACATCTGACTGGCCAAATTAGGGACGAAGTTCGAGCACCTCGGCCAAGGGAAGGAGGGGATGAAGGTGGCCGACCCAGCAAATGGACCTTGGAAAGCGGGCATTGCTGGTTTGGCCTGGTGCGTATAAGGACCGTGTCGTGGGCTTCCAGTAGTGGAAGCCGGTGGGGTTGGAAGATCAGCTGGCGCAAACGACGGCTGAGTGGCGAAGTGAGATGGTGCGGCATAGACCGGGTATTGCTGCACAGGCAACGGGTCTATGTTAGGAATAGGCTCGAGGCCATGGCCATAGAACGCCAAAGGTGAGTCCACAGGTGAGTAAGGAGGTGTCGGTGGCAGGCTCGCGCTCTCTGCTTCCTGGCCAAACTTTTGACATTTCCGTATGAGTTGTCTGAGCTCGTCGAGGCGGATCCTGCGCTGCGGATCGACCTCAAATATCCGTTGGAGGATACCGTTGAGCCCCGATGAGATGGAAAGGATAGACTGAAGGAAATTCCGGTCACGCATGTAAGCTCTGAAGGTCGAATCCTCGAGCGCGGCTCGTTTCCATGGGTTCCGGCCACAGACCAGGTTGACAAGGATAACGCCAAGCGACCAGACATCGTTCGCCTCCGATGCATAGCATGCGAATGGCTTTGGGTTCGATTGTTGGCACTCTAGTTGAAGTTAGCACTGTCAGATCAGTCCGGAGTTTGTTGTTCGTACCTGGTGACATATAAAAGGTAGATCCACATCCAAAGTCGGATGTGATCCGGTCCTCATTGGCAAGTCCAAAGTCTGCAAGCTTGACAGTCCAACCATCGTTCTTCACCAGGATGTTTTCGGGCTTCAAATCTCGGTGGTAGATCCCGTTGGAATGGCAATGCTGGACCGCATCCAAGATCTGAAGGAAAACAGCTTTGGCTTTGTGATCACGACCAACGTAATCGCAGTCTTCTGTGATCTTCGAGAACAGATCGCCTTCCGGGCAGTACTCAAGAACAACATAAGTGCAATCTAGGGTATCCACGATCCTCTCCATGGACACAACGTTGGCGTGATGGCTGGCATCCCAATGCAACCGGATCTCTCGATCCTGGAACGTTCTTTGCCTCGGGTCGAGACCAAACCGATTCAACGCCTTGATGGCGTACTCAACACCGGTTTCCACATGGCTGGCCTTGTAAACGGTTCCGTAAGCTCCAATGCCAAGAACACCAGTCAATCGATACTCGTAGCCAATGACCTGTCCAAGTCTGTCCTCCGGGTTGCAAGACGCGAACGGTTTAGGTGATGGAGGGGGAGTGGGAATCATCGTCGAAACGCCAATGCAGCTCCTCGGTGGGAGTGGTCCTGGTTAGACTCCTAGGAGATGTTTGCAATCATGGACAGTCCAAAAACTCCAAAGCGTTCAATTCCGAAGGAGTGTTGTTGTGACTGGATTGTCCCTGGCGATTGAAAAGTCGTAATTGTCGTAAGGAGTGGACGATCTTGCTTTTTTGTTGTGAATGAGTGCAGACTACAAGGCCAGTATATTCAAGGTATGATATATTAAAAGGCAAGGCGGGGCGAAGACGTAGAAAGGTTGCAAGCTGCAGGCAGATCCCTGTAAACGGCGGGCCAGTCGAATCTATGATTGGGAAGGATCGGGGACCACAAAAGGCAGAGATGATGGGCGGTTGAAGAACAAAAAGTGCTTATGTACGTACAGCCATCGAGCGGCGAGCAGCATGCTGGGGAGGGATTGGCGTCTTCTAGTTTCTCGAGACGACACTTTTCCATCTCTAAACCGACGTTAGCGTATGCGATCCCTGACTGCACGGCCCACTGCTTCCACTAGCTGCGGAGTGGCCATGTCATGGCCTCATGGACTAGCGCCGTCCTGAAGGCTGGCAACGATCGCTCCCAGCTTGTGACTCTAAAAGTACACTAGCGCGCAAGGCAAGAGCACGGTCGCACAGCGTCGACCGCATCCTTGCCGAGCAACAAGACAAACGGCACGCCACAACTCGTAAGAAGCGCGACCGTTGCGCACTGGCCGGCTTCGGATTCATGATGAGAGGAGCACGTAGCACCCCGACGTCTTTAGTGCGACTAGCGATGGCGTACGCGTTTTCTTCGTGAGGCACATGCTCGACGGTGCAGATTCTCGTGCAAGATGGACATACACTTCCATAGTCATAGTAAGATATGCAGCCAATCATCGAGGCAGATCCTTCGTTGGAAATCAAGGCGGCTTGCTTTGACTTGATGAGAACAAGCGCCGGCGTTACGTGACTCCGTGCATTGCGCCAGCAGACCACGAGCTTGGGCCAGCTTCCAGAAGATCGATCCAGGGTTAGCTCCGACGAGGCGCTCCCGTCAGCGCTATCGACCGTGATCGTCGCCTCTGATGAGACTTTGCGCGTTTGGGACAGCACCTTCACGGTGGGTCGGTAGCTCTCAGAGCTCTCTGCTGCAAGCCTGCATCCTGGGGCCTCGGGAGGGTGCTATATTTCTGGACCAACAACATGTTGCCGTCAGATCTGGGGGCGATTGTACATGTGATGTTCGGCGCGTCGAACTTTGCAACTTCATGTGATCAACGACTGCTGTCTGCGAGAACCACAACCATCACCCCAGCACGAGGCATCCATCAAAGGAAGAAGTGCAGCCACCAGTGCAGGGCTGTGGTCGCTTACGAACAGAACGTTGTGATTCGTTCGTTCCAGGCCCGCCTCGCATTTCAGAAATTAATAGAGCTTCTGCTCCGTTCTCGCTAAGCCGACGTGGCCTTGCTGGCTAATCCTCGGCTTATACTTGTGCATGTCATTGGTCGAAGCTGGTTGAGAATGATCGCCCGGAGGAAGTCTACGTGAGATTGCCAAATAGGAACGTTGGAGATCATGTGTTTCGAAAATAATGAAAGCAACCAACCTGTTCGGTCTACTCTTGTCGTGGAGTAGTTCGGCGCCACTGTTGACTGTCGTAATCAAACTTGATTGTGCCATATACGGTTGCGTGATGTAGATGGTCGGAGGAAACTCTTCGTACGTTCGTACGTTCGTACGTTGGGAACGGAGGAGAAATGCAGCATTATCGTTGGCCAGGACCCCTACCCATCATCTCTCATACACGATATTGGAAGGTCCTCAGCGAGGTGGAGTCCAGGCCAGGCTTTCCTGCGATGCTTTGCATGAGCTCGATGAGGGTGACGAAGGCTTGCCCCTCCAACAGGATAGTTTCTCCAGCCAGCCAGTTACGTTGCTGCTGATGCAGACAACCTCGACTACTTGCCACTGGAGGCGCTCCACAAGAGAATCTGGCGTACACCAACACCGTTGCAGGAAGCACCAGAAGCACCGGCGGCTCGCTGCATCGTTCGATGCGGCGCACTCGAAGGATGTGCGGCATCCGTAGCCATCCGTAAGCCATCACGTTTCGGACCATTAACGTCGCGCATCGAGGTACCGTACTTGTCGATGTCCTGCCCCCGATGGTCCAGTTGGCATGCACAGTCATGGTTGTTGTTGCAAATGCTCCAAGTATACCCAAACGAAAACAGTCTGCTGTACAGATGTAGGTCTCTAAGCTTCCGATCCAGCTCAGGAACCATCCAAAGTGTGCATCAGCGGGTGGTCCTGCTCCTTCGAACCAATATGGATCACCCGAAGGTCGGAACCACTGTCTTTAGTATCAACGACGCTGCAATGAGTCGGTAGGTACATGTACGTCTGGCGTTTGCACATCGACCTGAATTTGTTATCATATTCGTGGAGTTTGGAGTATGTCCTATTGGTTGTCGAGATTCCAAGTGTAGGTGGCATGTTCGAGCATGCCAATGGTGGCTTTATCGCTGTGGAGAACGATCAAAGGAGGCTCGGTCTTGCTTATATGGAGGTACCCGTGGGTATATGGTAGGATCTGCTGAGACCAACGAGATGAAGCATGTACGGTGACCCCATCAGATGCAGTCTGGCATATGCGGAACGGACAGGGCCTGGTAAGTTTCCTGGTCTCGGTTCCAATTGACCTGGCGGTGACGGCCAACAACGAGATAGCCACCAGCTTTCATCGGCTGCCGGATGGATCAAGGATCAGCAGTCGCCTGTGCTCCAACGTCTCCGTCAACCTTGCGAGCTGCTGCTCCAGAGGTAGTAGTACCGTAGCATGGTACGCCGCTCATCGTAAGGAGAGCTCTTGTCCAGGCTAAGCAAGAGCGGGCAAGCTGTCGTCTTCCAGGAGTATACGGTCGCGAGGAGGATGCATAGTGGCACCATAGCCTCGAGGCGCTCATCTTCCTAAGAATCTTGACTGTTTTCTGTCCAGGTCCTGCCTAAGCGATTGGGATCACTTGCCGTTGCCTGCGCGGGTCGTTGGCACATGTTCGTGGTGGACTACATGCTGAAGGATGCCTGTCTCGAGATATCTTCGGTGTGAGAGTACAGATATCTTGGCCAGTGATCTTTTATCTCAAGCGTGCTGTGAATACATCGTTCAGCGGTCCTTTAGAGACGCGACGATGGCAGGTTCGAGCCTCTGCATTGAAACCATGATGTTTTGCAGTTGTTAGAGGCTGAAGTCAATCGTATCAAAACATGAGTGAGACTGCACTGCTTGTCGAGACAATGGTAAGTTGGTTGTGGTCGAACAACAGTAGCAAACGACATGTGTACATGTTGTTAGAAAACGAGTTGAATGAGGTGGTCTACTCGAACGCCTTTTGTTGATTCACTTCCAGACGGACCGTGCCGGGGAAAAGTGGGGCCTCCAAAAAAAAAAACTGTAAGGAATGTTTACGACCAGGCACACGACGAGTTTCCTTTTTTGCTGGAGGTAAGTCTTATCAGTCCAAAAGCCAGCGGAGGACCGCCCATACTAACAAGTCAATCCTCGAGAACAGCGCGAAATCAAGATGGTCGAGAAGGTCTACGTAACTTACAGTAAGTGCAACAACGTTACGAGAATATCGCTCTCACATATGAGGAGCTAACAAAGGTCCTTCCAACAGATCAAGTCCACAACCTTTGCCGGGATTCTGCCGACAAGATCCTAAATGAGTTTACTCCGAACCTGATGATCGCCATTGGGGGTGGCGGTTACGTTCCCGCACGCATTCTCCGGTCCTTCCTCAAGAAGCCAGGCAGCCCCAACATTCCAATTCAAGCAATCGGCTTGTCACTGTACGAGTCACTCGGCACGGACACGGAAGTCGAGGCACCAGGCACCAAAGTCACTCGAACGCAATGGCTGGATCTCAGCAGCTTGGAGATGGCCAATCTGATCGGCAAGAACGTTCTTATCGTCGACGAGGTTGACGACACGCGGACTACCCTCGAATACGCCGTCAAGGAACTCGAGAAAGATGTCGCCACGGCCGCAAAGCAAGCTGATCGTGCTGGCGAAAGCACCAACTTCTCGATCTTCGTTCTTCACAACAAGGACAAGCCCAAGAAAGGCCGTCTTCCGGAGGACATGATGAAGAACGGTAGGTATCTTGCGGCGAGGACTGTGGGCGATGTATGGATCAACTACCCATGGGAGGCTACGTATGTCTTATCAATCCTCTCACAACATTGACGAAGCACTGACATGCATCTAGGGACATTGATGAGCACGACAGAATGGCGGGCGATCAAACGAAACAGTGATTTGTCTATCCGCCATATGGCTTAGCGAGGCGGCGTTGTGTATTGTGCATTGTGATAGAGGAATGAAAGAGGGTAGAAGTCTGCGGACCCATTCACGAACAGTCCTCCAGAGGGATTTGTTCATGTTCTGAGCAGCGTGTACGAAGCATGAAGCATTCCAGCAAGACTTTGTATCAGCCTTATCGTTGAGATCGTCGAAGGTCCAACTCGGCAAATATATGCAAACGTGGCTCATGACGACGTGGATCAACCAATTCCAATACATGCTCCTGAATCTCTTCGCTAGAACTGCCTTGACAACCTCCGCAATCTAGGGCATCGCGAAGTCGTACTCCGTCACTTTGCTTGGTCTGTCTCCGAGCTTGCAGACGGTGAGGACCCTAGCCCTGGTGTTTTGCCCTGCCCCTGAGACTCACTCAGCGATTGAGATGACTGCTCGTCTCGTGCCTGACATACTGGACAAGGGCGACTTGACGGGCCTTCGATATACGAGTTGGATCCGTTGACACAATCGTTGTAGTTCAGCCCGGGAGTGCCTCGTGCGTGCTCACACGGTACAATGTTTAGAAGCCGCATATGCTACGCCAGTTCATCAGCAGCTACTCTACATCAGTGTCAATAAGAAGACTCTCATACCATGCACGGCTCCCAGGTCTCGATGATACGACGACACATTGCCGCCCTAGCTCTTGGCTCGGCTGCTTCGATGATGATGTTGCAGGTACTGATGTTACCTTTCCGTCTTTTGGTCAACTTTGGATAGAGGCGCTGATGCAAGAAAAGGAAGAGAAGGATGCGCAGCTTAAGGCTGCTCTTATATGCTAATCACATACCTTGTGACAGCCAGTTAATGAGCTTCGCTATGCTCATGTGGTCCAAATATCGACCCATTCAATACCGCACAACTGGCCCCCGTTTCAGCATTCAACACATGCCTCTCAGGCTCACGATCAGGTGGCTCGCGTGCCCTCAGGCTCGATCTTGAGCGCGCACGTATCCTGCGTCTGGAGACTGACAACCGCAGCCTCGCCACCAAACATGCTCGGTCCATCACCCAAACCAACAGGCTGCTCAACCTTCACCCCCTTCCTTCCCCCATCTCCCTCCCCATCTTGCCTCTCGTAACCAGCCCCAGGCCCCTGCACCTCCCTCTTCACCACCATCCCCGTCGAGATCTTCTTAACACCCCTCGTCGCCCTAGGATTCCGACAACAATAGTACTCAACAATATAATCCGTCACCCTCCACGGCGTCGTCACCGTCCCGATCATCCGTCCATCAGGCTTGAAGATCCAACTCGGCACCATCGCAACCACGCTTTCGATCGGAATATCCTTGCTAACGCAAAACTCGGCGAAACCTTGGGGGTCGAGGGGGTATCCCGAGAAGAAGGAGGGTTTTTGGGTGCAAGGGCAGATCGTGGGGTGGCCTGAAGCACCATTCGGACGGTCGGGATTGCCCCGGTGGAGAGAGGTGATGGACTGCGGCCTGCAAGGCCGTAGACGTTGAGCGGCTGCGCACTGGTCGCAAGCGACCTCGACGGTGTGGCCGCAGGGGTGAGTTGTTAGGTGGATGAGGCACATGGGTGGTGGTGGTAGTACTGTGCTTGCTTGCTTGTGTGGTGTGGTAGATTAGGTATGAGATGTGTCTCGAGATGGTCGAGTGGATGTGATGTGGTCTTGTCTGCTTATGGTGTCAACATAAAAAGGGTAGTGGTATTGGTAAACTTATCGCTCTTATACAGATATCTACCTTGTATGCGTATGCCAGACAATCGTTTGGAGTCACACCTGACTACACAGGCCACTCATAGCCGCCAAAGGCCAACATCGAATGAAGACTTCGGGATCCGCTGCATCCGAGCGCATGTTTTCTGCAGCGCGTGATCTCTTATTCCGCCTGGCCACATGCCTCCTTCCTCAATCCCCATCTCCCTCCTGTCCAGCCTCCGGTAGCCGATCCCGCAAGTACTTCATGACCGCTTCCGTCCCCTTGTCCAAGATCCTATGGTTGGGCACGCGGAACGCATTTCTGCCAACCTCGAGGCTCCGCAGGCCCTCATCCCACAACAAGCCAACCTCCGGAGGCAGCTGCTCAATGTTGTTGCTAGAGAGGTTGACCACCTGCAACCCGCGCAGCGAATCGGCGGTGAGAGACACAAATTTGTTGTCGTTGGCAATCAGCGTGGTTAGAAGTGGGTAGACCTGGCGTAAGTCCGGAACAGGACCGGCAAGCCGGTTTATGGCGATATTCAATGTTTGCAGTTTCGGCGCTTCCAACTGAGTCAGGAGTGGCTCAAGGGTGACGAGGTTGCATCGACTCATGTTCAGTTCGTGGAGAGCGGGCAGCGAGAGCTCGTCGGACAGGAAGTCGGCTCCGAAGGTGTTGCCAGACAGGTCCAGTACCTTCAAGTCGTGACCTAGCCAGAGCGCCGGCGGTATCGAGGTCAGCTTGTTCGCAGACAGATACAGTTGCTTGACATCGTTGGCCCGCAGAAAAGACCCTAGGGCGTCGTTGATTCCGTCGGCGTAACCTTTGCCACTGATATCGAGCTTGCCATTCGCCTGCACCGCCCAAGTCTGCTTTGGCGAAGACACCGAAGGTGAAAGGGTATCACGGGCGTCCTGAAAGTCATCGGCCTCGGTGCTTTCGCCGTCCTTACCGGCTGTTGGCTCGAGTCGTGCCCTCAGATCACGTTTGATGTCCGCGGCGCTCATGTTAAGGAACTTCTTCTCTCTTAGGGGATTGGCGGCCAGTATCAGAGACTCGAGGCTTTCCATCCTCCCGATCTCGGGATCAAGCAGTCTCAGCGCATTGCTGGTAAGGTTGACATTTCTCAGCTTTCCCAGCTTCGTGAAGCCTGGCGGCATCTCGCTCATCTTGTTGTCGCCAGCCATGAGCGTAAGAAGCTCTGTCCAGCCCGAGACGTCAGGTAGGCCAGTAAGGTGGTTGTTCGTGACATCTAAAGTGCGCAGGTTTGGCAGATCTAAAGCCTCCGCGAACGTCAAAGCTGCCAGAGAGTTATTGGCGACCTTGAGGGAACGAATCGTGGAGTGAGCACTGTTTGCTCCAAGCGGAAATAGTGAGCCTATCAACGCGTTGTTACTAGCATCGAGCTCGATCAGGGGCAGGCCTTCAAGTGCGTCGATAGGCAGCGCAGTCAGCTGGTTGTGCGAAACATTCAGCACCCTGAGACCGACAAGCTCTCGCAAAACTTCAGGGAGACCGAGTAGTCGATTGGCCTGCACATCAAGCGTCTCGAGCTGACGTAGTGTGCATATGGAGGTTGAGAGACTGCCCGACAGGCTGTTGTGGCCCAATCGGAGGTCTTTCAGAGATTCGATCTGCGAGACCACGTCCAGTGCATTGTTGTCGAGCTTATTGTGGGATAAGTTGAGCGTTGTGAGCCGCTCAAGCCTTCGCAGTCCCAGTGGAACCATATTGAGCTTGTTGCCGTGCAAATCGAGAGTTTCTAAGCCACCAAATTGGTTGCCTTGTGTTTGATCATCCGCGTCGAAGTCCTCGGACTTGTCTGGGAATACTGTATCGCTGAGTTCCTCAAACTCATTATCGGCGGCTATAAGCTTGTTGAGGTCAACAACTTCGGCCCAGCTGACGTTACTCTGCTCGATCGCCGCGGAGTCATACATTGACGTGACCTCGTCCGGGATCTGCTTGAGTCCCATTGCGGCGATGTTCAGTTTGCCATCCATTCGAGCAGTATTGATGCGATTCTTGATGATGTGTTTGTCGTCCCTCGGACCCTGATTGAAGGGGTCATAGTGCATGTCAATCGCGGAATCAACACTGCCGTTGGCAGTCGTTGGTGCAGATGCGGTATCAGTCTTGGCCTTCTCCTTGCGCACCGCCGCCTTCGCAGCCGCAATCTGCTGTCGCAACGCAGACGATGAAGCAGTGGTTGGTTTGGGGGACGCACGGTCGGAATGTTCGGACAAACCTGCTTGAGCTTTTGCATTCGGTGCACCCGCTGTCGCGTCCAGGCTAGCACGAGCTTTCGCAGCAGGACCGAAGGCATCCTGGAGTGCTGGTCTCGCTTTCGACGTTCGTGCTGCAACTGTTTTACTCTTTGCAGGGAGCCTCAAACCCTTGATACCAGTGGAGCTTGGAGTAGGTACTGCACGTTTCGATGGCGAAGGAGAGTGAGGCGAAGCTGGAACATGTGCTTTGCTGATCGGTGTTTTGCTGCTCATAGACATACTCGTGCTTCGACTGGATCCAAATCCAAACCCACCAACCGAATTTCGGGATGCTGGCTTAGCACTGGCCGGAGCTCGCTTTGCGGTCGAAGCACGAAGTCCGTTTGGTGCGCCAAAAGTGCCGTCGCTGGTGCCAGGTCTACTTCCTGAGCTACTCCCGGTGCGACTCATACTAGAGCTTGGTCGAGGAGGCGGACCCATATTACCGCCGGGCGAGAAGAAGTTGGATTCTCGTCTCTCTTTCGGCGTAGATGGTAGGCCTTGCAAGCTCTCCACTGTCCGGTCACTAAGAGATGGTCTTGAGGCTTTCCTGGAAGATCGAGCTGGTGGCAAATCGCTGGCTTCCATTGATTCCGGTCCTTCCAGAGGCGAATCATCGTGGGAGCCTTGTCGTGATGCATAGTGGAAGCTGTCCAGAGAGCTTAGCTGGTCAGCATTCTCCTCGTTGTGTTCGGCTGAGCCAGTCTTCAGTGGAGGAGGAGCGACCCTTTGCTGATTGCCACGTGATGATGGCCTTGTCGCTAGCGTGCGAGTGCTGGGCGTAGACCGAAGAGTTTGCTTCGGGCGGATCGAAGCCCCATGCTTGCTAACAGGTGGCTGCGAAGGGGCGACTGATGGCTTGGTATTGGTTGTCGTTGTACGTGGCAATGTTGCTATAGATCGACGTTTCTCCAAAGTCGGGCGAGGTGTGGTCAGCCTGGACTGCGGGATATCATGTTGCCGTGATACTGGTATGCCCGAGGGTTTGTTTGACAAGACAGGCAACCTCGACGTCTTCGGAAGCTTGCTGGGTACAGTAGTTCCGGCGTCCATGATCTGTGGCGTGCTTTCGGCAGGAAGGTCAGCCTTGCGCACGATTCATAGCGCGTGTCGTCCAGGAGTGCCGGGGTGTTGTCGCACGTTCAGCATGGGCCTGTCGTTCTCAATCGCTCGTCGTCAGGGGTCCGTTTTGAAGCTTGCGGTTGCGCCTGCCAACGCGGCTCATCGGCGGATCCCGTTCGGACCAGCCACCATCTGGTCGCTCTCTACCAGCCCACTTCCTTCGCTCGACCTTTGCGCTCGACGACACATATCGCTGCTCGGGAACACCTCAGGTCGCTACACAACGAAACATTGTTACACATTGGCCGTTTGCGCATACAGCTCTTGGAATTCCGCGACATCGATCAGCGGTGATCTGCGACCGTTTCCCGCACCTCGGAACCTTGTGTGCGATTGGCGCTCACGATAAGACAATACGACACATCACATTCGAGTCGCACGGGAACCGCGATCGAGTCTACGGATCTGGGACGAGGATGGAGCCATCGCTGTCGCAGGACAGCCTCTCCAGTCTCATACCAATGCCCGACGAATCTATGCCGGTGACACCTGATCCTCCCCATGCGACACTTCCCAATGGCTCGGCAGCTAGCATCCTCAAGTCGCAGTCAAGCTCCCTCGACGATGCGACAAGTCATATGACACCTCCGCCGTCGACTCAGGTGCCCTCTTCTCAGCGCGCAAAGACTCGCACACCGACTCCGACCGTCTCGCATATATCGACACCTCCACCCACGGTCGAGATGTCCAGTCAGCGCCGTGGTCGTATACTAGGTGGCTTTACCGGAACCATGTCTGCGGAGGAAATTGCAAATGCTTCGATCGACGAACTGCGCAACAAGGTCACTGAGCTCCAGCCAGCTTTCCAAGAGGCCAAGATGTCGGCCGCGCACCAAAAGCTACAATATCAGATGCTGTCACAAGAAAGCGCGGCAGCCATCGAGCGGATGAGCGTCGAAGCACGCATGGCGCAATACGAGAACGAGGCCATCCACGTCGCGGAGCAAGCAAGGGCCGCAGCAACCCCGGCGCAGACATCGCACTTCCAGGAGGGTATGGTTCTTGTGCAGAAAGACCTGTACCAGAGGATGTGTAGGGAGATACAGGAGCTCACTGAAGAGCGCAAGTACCTTACAGAGGAGGCCACGCAAAGGGACAAGATTATCATGCGACAAGACGGCGAGATCGCAAGCCTCACAGACAAAGTCATGCTCATGCGTGACCGCATCCGCGAGAATAGGGAGCATTTGAACCGCCATCGCAGAGGCTATAGTACACCACATATTGACGACACGCCACGATCGATGTATAACAATCCACTTCGAAGTGGCGTCAGCAGTCAGGAACAACCGCAACCTTTCGCTGCCTTACTACAAGCATCCGAAATGGCCAGCCAGGAAGCACGTCGGCCGATGGCCGCGAAGAAGGGACATATGCGCAACACGCATAGCATGTCCAGCCTTCCAACGACACCAAACCGGGCTCACAAGCAGCAGCCCATGTACGCCACCCCATACGGCCGCCAAGCCCCTCTCAAGATCCCTTCAACAGCACCAGTACAGAGAACGAGCGCGATGCGTACGCCAGACATCTACGGTCAACAAGCTCTACCGGTCACCAAACCACAAGGTCCGCCATCGGAAGGAACAGTCTCAGCACACGAAGACGATAGCGAAGCGGAGACCGACATTATCGAACAAGACGACTACGACGCCATCGACGAGTCTCAGGCCTCCCGCGCGGCTTCCCAAATGCTGCGCTCGAGCCAGGAGCAGCAAATCAAACGCGACAGTTTCAAGGGCAGTGGTATGTTGGACAGCAGCGGTGACAACTTGAAGCAGACTAAGCTGTTTGGTGCAGTGCGTAAGGGCAACGTCGAGAGGGGTGGTGGTGAGCCGCCCGCGAAGAGGGCGAGGACGGGTGGAACTCCCATTGGGCTTGGGATTGCTGGAGTGAAGCAGTGATGGTACACGACGCTGAGACCAACGATTAAGCAGTGAGAAGCTACGGCATCGGAACCCACGACCTGACCGAGCATCGACTGTGCGAATGTTCGCCCATCAGCGAGGAAGATGCAATTGGATCGACCTACAACTCTACCAAGGTACTTCTTTGACTCGCCAGAACGCAATGATATTCCAAGGCAGGTCGATACCATCACCAATGCCTCGAGATCCGTTCCTTCCGCCCCAGCTCCAGCAGCAAACAAACAAGGTGAGGTTCAGTCTATACGTGTCAGCAGACCTCGTGCAGAGGTGAGGTTGGTTATGGTCACACGTGAGGTATGGGAACCTCACTGCACTCTCCTATATCTTTTCAGCCGTGTGGCAGCTCCACTCTCTTTATTGTTACACTCGGCACGTTCCATTGTTCGAGATCATTGTTCAGCTATTCTCAACTGTAATGATGGCTGTCGGAGGTAAGTGAACGATTCACAACAAGCATGACACGGCTACTGACTTCACTCTCTTGCAGGATCAGCGTCTAGGAGACGCAAGTATGCCAATGGGGCTGTCGATAAGGCGAGGAAGAGGGCAAAGGTTCGTCACCAATTCCCTGTTCGTTTGACGATGCTTTACTAACAGTCGTTGATCAGGATACCACCCCGCAGAGCACCGAGCGTACTTACGGCAAGCATGATATGCTCACTCGCGGGGTTACTCGTGCCATGAGTCGTAATGCGGTCTTCTACACACAAGAGCTCCTCGAGAGTGTACTCGGCCACCTCTCGCCCGAAGACCTTCTGACTACACGCCATGTCAGCAAGCAATGGTATATGCTGATCCGCGTATCACCCACACTCCGCAGGAAACTCTTCCTGCTCGGACAGCCCATCGAGAGCCACTGGCTCTTCGACATGGACAACGCCAAGCTACAGGCCCACCCTGGAACGAGCACACACCCCAACACGCTTATCACAGCCAAGCTGAATCCATGGATCTTCAACGGCGCCCCAGTCAAAAGGCTCGCTCATTCGCCGCGCGATCTATTGCGAGAACGTGAAGTTCAAGGCATCTCCCGATTTCAGCCGTCGTGGCTCGCTCATCCATCGCACGTTCTTGTGTCGTACGTACCCTTCTCCTACCCCATCACTCCCGTCTCGCACTAACAAGCTTCTCAGAGCCTCCGGTCTTAGAAGCAACCTTCGACATCTTCTTCCACTCCCGCCCCGGCTCAGCCTCGCACCGCGTCCACCCATTCAACGGCAACCTACACGTCGACGTCTACAGCACCCACGGCGTCACTCTCGGCCATCTGATGACTGCCTTCCGCACCACGGCTAAGGCCAAGTACGGTGTCACAGACGCTGAGGTCGACAATTACGCCATCAGCGTCGCCACGAGCAACATCTGGATGCGTCGCCGCGTCTTCGCGAGCGCAGAGGAGGTTGCGTCAGTCCAGTCTGGGATGTATAAGGCTAGTAATGCGGAGGTTGGGGAAGTCAAGAGGGCGATCAGGAAGATCCAAGCTGAGGGCGGGTGAGTGCGGGTGGTGACATCAAGAAGCCACTGTGCAGAATGGATGACTATCTCAAATGCTTATCTTGAAGGATCGGAGGGATGTATCTTGGGCACGTGCAATGTTGCAGACGCAGATTGATGGGTTCGAATGTCGTGTACCTAGGACAAGTTGCAAACACTGTCACGCAGGTGATGTTCGGCAGCCAGCCTGGTGCTCAAACCACATTACTAGCAACAATTCATCGCACATTATAAAGCCTCTTCTCGCAGCTCTCCCGTGTTTCTCCTGCCTGGGTCAACGAATGTAGCTGCGTTATCTCGACCGCTCAACCGGAGAACGTGCTGCACCTCTCTTGGTCAGAAACACGTCTTCTCACAGCCCGATACTGACTCCACAAGGAAGGAACCAGTCGCTGTAGCTGTACCAGTCAATGTAGACAAGAAGTTGAGCCTCAAGATATGGTAAAGGTGCATCTTTTGACATTATTTACTACCTTGGTCTGCCTGTAGCTTCGACTTCTGTTCGTTCATACAGAGCCCAGAACTCCCATATCCAGAACCTTGCCATCACTTTCCCACGTAATGTAAAGGAGTGTCTCCACCCACATCATTCCCAACGCCGCAACAGCCTCGCAATGCATTCTGTACAGATCCTTTTCCCACCCAATGTCTCTTTTCAAACTCACCACAACCCAGCCACCCCACCAAACCACCCAAAACTCACCACCGTCAACGCAGCCATCCCAAACATGAAACCCAGCGTATTCCTCGTCATCGAGCTCATCGCCCCGCTACACGTCGCACACACATAATCCGCAATTGGCGTGTACGGCTGCGGGATATACATCCCAAACGTAAACTGACTCTGCGTGCCCAAATAACCTGCCCTCGGCTGCTCCGTCACATCCGCCGCAGCATCGTGGATAATAAGCGTATACGTCGCCATCAGCAGCGGCTGCGTGGCGGTAGCTTGGTACTTCCCGATGTCCCACGTCACCTCCTGGGTTGGGCCAGTGATGGAGGCGTTGAGGGCGATGGTGTAGGTGGCGGAGTTCTGGGAGCAGGAGGCGAGGATGTCGATGGCGGAGGGCGTCATGGAGAGCGAGGTGTAGTTCCAGGCGAAGGTGAGGAAGTCTTTGCCGGGCTCGGTGGCGATTTTGTAGTATTGGGGTCCGGCAAAGACGTTGGGGGTGATCATGGAGACGCCGCCGGCGGGGAGGCGGTTGTCGTAGGTTTTTGTGGTTTTGTACTCGGTTTTCGCGGTGGTCTTTTTGCCGTTGCCGTCTGTCGCCTTGCCGGTCGTTTTCCCGGTGGTCTTGCTGCCGTCTCCGGACTTTGTGCCCGTGGCGCTTTGGGAGGCGTCGCCATTGGTTGTCGTCTTTTTTGTGCTCGTTTTGGTTGTGGCGGTATTGCCTTGCTGGCCGGTGAAGGAGAGGTCAAAGCTAGTCTGTCGCCGTTGTACGGCGGGTGCTACCTCTCGCCGTGCTTCTCTCTGCGGTTGTGATCGAGGCCACGGCCAGGCTGTGGAGAGTGCTGTGAAGAGGAGAAGCGACGAGACGAAGTTGGTCGGCCGCATGGCGACGCTTGCCCACTCTGAAGTCGGTCTTCAGTGCGTGAACACTGCTATGTCGATGCACCTCGCCTGGTTCGGAGGTGAGGTTGGTATTGCGCGTCCTTTCCCCGATGTCCCAACTTAAACTTTAAACGCCTTGCTCTTTCCCGTGCCGTACGTTTTCGAAGTGGAAAGGCCGACCGGCGACTCTGGTTAGATTGGTGATGCGATTGTTGATTCCAGCGAGCGTGTTGAAGAGCGATTGATGATGTGAGCGAATGTTGGTGCTTGGGAAATGTGTGAGAGTGTGTGTTGCCGTAAGAGACGAAAACAGACTAAGCAGACTAAGGCAGGAGGCGCATACGATCCGACTTTCACTCCACATCAACATCCTGGTCGACCTATTTCTGGTGGCCCGAGCAACGATGAGTTCGAAGTGGCAACGGTGGAATTCAACTCAGTACTCTCTAATATATGGTCGTCAACGACATCCCAGCCCTCCCTGCCATGCCTGGCGTATGGGACTATTGCTACCTTCAATATCAGCGTTCCGTGGACGATACTGTGCGGGCATCGTCTCACCAGCACAGAACGAATGCGGCGAAGATCTACGCCACACTTCCCGAACCTGCAGCAACCACTCCCGTCGTGCATATACTTGCTGCTCAATGATGAGCTGCCGTACTAAGGTAATGTGAGGTGCAAGGTGGCAATTGGCCTATCTCGACCAACTTGAACGGTCTCAAGGCTTCTGGACGTCCTCATGCTCGAACAACCACGAAGTGGCTATTGAGAAGAGGATGGATCTCACCGTACCTACATTCTTGAGCGAGAAGATCAAAAATGTACACACATATTACGCCAAATAATTACTCCTCTCACGTACGGCTATAGGTGCGAGAATATAGAGCTTCCCGTGCGTACTACGCCTTTCTCGACAATTAGGATTAGAGGTTACCTATTATATTACTAACATTTTGTAGAAGTCCTAGAAAACAAGGTAAGTACCGTTAAACACTAGCTAACAGCTATTTGCTACGAATATAAGTTCCGAGCAAAACGTTATTAGGTCTCGGGATCTTAGATTATATTGTCTATAACTTATAAGACGGGCGTTATACTAAGTATACTAATAGAATATAGTAGTATAGATTTGCGAAACTTATAAAAGGTTTAAATAATATATACTTATAGTAAGACCTTATAGATATTAGGGTTAGCTACGATTTTATTTACTTACTATATCTCGTAAACGAGAACGTATTCTTACTATATAGTACTCTAGGTTTACTAGATATTAAGGTTAGAAGGATATAGCTCTCTATATCTAAGTTCTAGGTTCTAAGAAACTAGATAGTTACGTTAAGAATAACTTAAAGTTCGTACCCTTTATACTCTTAGGTTCCTTAACTTTACTTAATCGTTTTATAACTAGTAATAAGCTAAAGTAGTAATAGTAGAGTCTAGGCTATTAATCTACTAACTATATCCGGAGTTCTCTATTCTTAATATATAGTTAAAGGTACTTTTCTAAATAGTCGTTTATCTAGGACCTGGATTGCTCGTGGCTATCCTGGTCATCTCCTGGTGTGCGGCAGCTGCTGTACAGTGCGTCATATGTGAACTCATATCCTGGGACCCTTACGCTGCGGGCCAATTCCACTGGCAAGTTAAACATCTTGGCCATGCACAGCACGACTGTCGATAACCTTTCTGCTTAGGATATACCGTTTGCGCAACTGGAAGGCTGTATCCTTCGTGGTTGGAAACATCCTGTGCTTCAGTAAGAATCCCGCCATCCTGAGGCCATGTTTCAAATTTACTAATAGAGTCGCATAGCATGGACGTACGGCACGACCGCGGTATCATATTTCAATGCCAGCAACGCTATCGGCGTCATCGCATTACACAGTCCGGGGGTAGCAACAACCATCTGGCTACCATGGCTTCTTACTTCGTGCTTCATAACGATCGCAGTGTTTGGTGCATGGCTTGTTGTTGGTGCCGCTCGATACATGTGGCCAGTCCTCCTTGCTGCATGCTTTTTTGGTCGCCCTCGGTCGTTGGTGGACGGGTGGCATTGCTTTTTGGAGAGAGTCATACACCACGGGAGCATGTGTCGTCGGAGGCAACAGCGGCAAGATGTCAGGGATAGGCGCCCTCCGAATAGTCTCGAAATTGGTCGAAGCGAGTACTGCGACCACATCATTACTTTTTAAAGCTTTATTTCTACCTGTATCCCGCCAGCTCGTGTATTGCTGACGGTACTTCTGACGGCGCCTCGATCGGCTCCTTGCGCACCGGCAGCTCCGCCGCGGGCCTAATTGCATCCATCTCACGGCTATAGTTTTCTCCATCTGCTTCTACTACGTGCGGAGAAAAAGTCGCGGTGTCCTGGGGCTGGTAGGAATACGAGCCTTGGCTCTGACTCTTCCTCCGTTTTCGCAGCACGAAAAACACTAGTGCAGCGATTATCGCGGCTCCTACGACACCTCCAACCACACCTCCCGCTATAGCGCCAACGTTCGTCGAGTTAGAGTCGTTAAATTGAGTACGCAGAGTACGCCCGGAGCGTTGCGTACCCGCAAGGCCTTTCACAAAAATCAGCTGAGACAGGCCTTGCTAAGAAGACGGTACGACTTACCTGGATTCTTAAACCAATCTTCAACAACACCGCTATCCCACTGGGCTGGGTATCTGCCATGTTGAGTGTAGAACGACTTCACAGCATCAGGAGTAATGTAGGGTGATGCAGACGCATCGTAGGACGACTTCCAGGCCATCTCCGTCAGGTCGAAAATACCAATCGCCTGATCCCATGGGTCAGGTTCTCCAGCGCCAAAATTGTATGTGTCCCAATCTACGTTCTGAGGGATGACAATGCCTCCTACGACTACCATCTGCCTCTTCCCAACGACATTGCAAGACATCATGTACCTTCCAGTGGTACCTGTAGCATATTGCTTCTGCCAATTAAAGGAGGGAAGTGAGAGGACATACACCTCGCCGTTGGTGATAGTGCTGGCTGCATCACCAGGGACCTGGCCACCATACAGAAAGATCTCGTACGTGCCGTTGTCGCCTTCCGCGCCGACGATACATCCGTTGGCACTTTCTCCGGGAATGTCTCCGGTAGTGATCTGGTCTTGCCACTGCTGTGTCGTTGGGTCGTACATCGAGGCGATGCCGGTGGAGGCCAACTGCGAAGTGGTTGTCGTGTAGCCGCCAAATACGAACAGCAGCCCAGCGGGTCCGAAGGATGGTACAAAATGGGCGACTCCATCCCGCGCGAAACCGTAGTAGCTATAGCCCTTCGATGAGGAATTGAACCATTCCTGAGAGGTAGAGTTGAACGTTACAAGGCCTACATATTAATTAGTAGCCTGTCAAAGGTTGCAAAGTTCGAGATGATATCCACATCCCGCCCTCCGCGGCTGTGCGACCCAACTCACCAGGGACTAATGTTTGGTCCCACCAGAGAGCGTCTGCGAAGGCTGGATATTGGTAGGTCGCATAATTCTCGACTCCGCCGAGAACAAATCCTAGCCCATTGCCGGATGCGGAGTTACCAAGAGCTGTCCGGGACAAGGCTGCGAAGTTCGAAGACAGTGGGATCGGTGTCTGAGACCAATGACCTGTACCGCCAGATGGCTCAAATTGCCATAAAGCATTGGCTGGGGGTGGGGTATCGTAGAACGTCGGGAGGGCCTCTGGCTAAGCATCAGTATGGAGTACAAGATCTGCCATCTAACGTGGACTCACTGCTGACGCTACCGCTAATACAGACGTGAAGCATTAAGCATATATCTTATGTAAGGGTAGTTGCTTCATGACCAAATTGCTTACTCGTATGCATAGAAGATCTCGCCAGAGGCATCCAGCCATAGTGCCACGTTGTTGAGCACGGGCGCAGCGCCCTTGGAAATTTCCTTGAGCGTGACTGAGCTATTCGTCCACAATGTTGACAGATCTATCGAGTACGTGTAGTTATCTGCAGCCGTCAGAGAGATCTTTGGATGACTGGAGAGGACAGCTGATTTACGTACCAGGAACTGTTGCGAAGTTGCCTGGGGCCTTGGGATCCGGTGTGCGCAAGCCGTTGGTGGATCCATCCCAGGTCTAAAATGTAGGTAGGAGATGTAAGTCGAGAGTTCCATACCGCGGCAGCTCTTTGCTTGGCAGCAGGCTTACTGTGATTTCGCCGCCATCTATGTAGAGATAGTTGCCAAGGACAATGGCTGTGGTCAGTGGTCAGCAGAAGGTACGGTGACCAGCATATACTTGTCTCGCACAACTGTGATACGCGCGGTGATGAAACACCTTTGCGGCGTCGTCTCTTGATACAAGCCTTGGGCTGTCACTCCGTGCAGTGCATCTTACTCCTGTTCCTTGAAATGCGAGGAATAATGCGCAAAGAAGTAGTCTCATGTCTTTGCGAAGACGCGGTGACAGACTACACGCTATGCGAACCACGGGACTCGCAGATAAGAAGCGAGAAAGTAAAGAAAGTAGGTGTACATCAATGGGGGCTCGGGTGCCGCATCGCAAAAGGTCATGGGCGTCGCCAGACGGAGGCACAGAGGTCTTTACAGATGCATGCCCCTTGGTAACTACTCCAGATAGGAGTCAATAACCGATAGTGTTCCTCCTTTAGAGCTGATTAGCTATGGAGTATCTGTGGCGTTTGCCTAAGGCGTTAGAGTACGCCACAGCGGTTCGGCCAGCCGCGGTTCGCTGCCAACTATGCCATCGCGTAGCCGCCGTAACGATCAGCAATATGCGGAACGATTGGCAGGCGGCCATGTCGTTGCTGTCTAGCACTGGCCCCTGTGCTAGACTGCTTTAGGCGAAGGAAGACTGAGGATCGTGGATCCGCGATCTCCGGTCTCGTCTGCCGCACGGGTGTGGGTTCGCTCAGCTGAACTCAAGCTCGCAACCGGCTGATTAGTACTACGGTGGGTGACCACGTGGGAATACCGGCTGCTGTACGTTTTGCTTTTTTGCTCTCCGAGGGCAGTGGGAGTTTTTGAGTAGAAGGAAGCATCTCAGAGGTGACTTCCAACAAGACGGCAAATGGGAGAGACACAACCAGACTCAGTGACACTTGAAACTTCTTTTTGCTGCCTGTTGTTGCCGTTCTACCGCTTTGCCGATATTCATCAAGGTATTCCATCTTGTCCTCGTAAGAATCCACACTTCGTCCAACCTATCCATCTCCCTCTCCGTTCTGAACTGTGGCAGCTTCTCCAAGCAACAAATCCAGGCACAATTGCTTTTCATTGATCTTATCGCTATAATCGCCGTTCAGCCGTGTCTGGTCACTATCAATTGCTCGTGGCCTGATTCGCACTCATGAGACCACCCGTGGGCCGTCCACGTCAACCCATATCCTTCTCCCTCTCCTTCCTAAACGACGGCAACTTCTCCACAACATCCTCCCTAAACTCCCCATGCTCCTCCATCACCCGCCCCATCGTGAGGTTGTTCTCCGCATAAAGCGCGAAAAACTGCTCCGCGGTATGGTCAACCAACCACTCCCTCAACTCGCCTCCATTGTCATAACCACCAAGTTTCAGCCCCTCGTTGCGCATGATAACCAGCATCAGAGACACGGTGGGAAGAGGGTACATGGCCTTGAACTTCCGCACACAAAGGTCCTGCAACTGGCCAAAGTACAGTTTGACGGCGGCCAGGTAGGCGACGAGGATCTGTTCTACTGCTCCTTCTTTGGTCTCTGGCATGAAGACGCCTTCGACGGTTGGACTTTCGCGCTCGAGAAGGCGGGGTGTGAATTCTTTGGTCGTCAAGTAGGTCCATACGGGGTGGAAGTCGTGAGTGGTGATGTCGAGTTCTTCGTAAAGGTTCACGTAGTTTCTTAGTTCGGGGTCGTGACGCATGTGAGCTGTGAGATAGTCGCATTGTCCTAGATCGTCTCGGGATAGGATGAACGGTGTGTGATCGTGACCGACGAACACGGTGCAGTCCTTGTAGCTAAGAAATGTCAGAACGGTTCGCGTCTCGAGCAGGAGTGTCACTCACCTCAGACCTTTGTCGATCACCTGCTGCCGATGTTTCTCCCTTCTTTCTTCGAGAGACCCGTCTTCGTCGTCGTCGGCATCAAGGACGCTGTCCCTGCGATGGTCTCTCGCAGATGAGCCTGGGTCGAAAGTGGGGTTTTGACCGAGACGTATCGCAAGCCCGTTGCCGTCGATCTGTCTATGCTTCTCCTTCTGAGTCGGACTCGAAGCTGAAAGGCGGTCATTCGTGTTGGTTTCCCGATGTTTTCGCAGCCTCTTACGTGGGTTTTTCGACAGCGAGTTGCGCTTGTGGGAGGCAACGAACTCGACTTCATGGTCGCTGTCCGCTTCGTCGTCCTCGTCGTCTTCATCGCTCAGCTCAACAACCTCTCGACTGCGCTTAAACTGCTTCGGCCTCCTCGTGAGGGTATCAAGCCGACGTGCTTCCTGTTCATTCAGGAGATAGTTTATCCAGTAGTCGTCGTCCTGCCATAGCTCCAGATCCAGATGAAACGCGTTGCACCGCGCTCGCTCCGTGTCATCGTATAGATTCACAGGGTGCCACTCTCTACCCCTGGGCAGCCAAAGGCCATCCGAGTAGTCTTTGCTCTGCTCGAATTCACGAAGACTGGTCTCTTTGACCCAGATACTGTCCTTTCATTAGTCAAGATCGATCATCAAGGCACATCTATTCTCGTACAACTTGTGTTTTCCGAGTTGGATGGCGGGAAGCACGATGATCTCTGGTATGTCCGGTCGAGTTTGCATGAAACCTCTCGGCACTTTGTTTTCATCGCAGATGACAGTTGGCCACAGCTTCTCATCTCGAAGACAGATCCACATGCTGCCATTAGATTTGGCCGGCGGTAGGGTTTCCATCGTTGATGGGGGAGTGATTATCGCAGGAGCTGAGTCGCCGTGAGACATTGTGGACTGTACGTCCAGCTTAGGTCTTGGGTCGTCTTGTAGCGCCATTGAGTTCTCAGGTGATCAGAATGCCAATGTTGCTTCTCTGAAGATGATGAGGATCGTGTGTGTGATAAGCTGCTGTGTTGGTTAGAAGGGTGAAGGGCCAGCGTGTATGATGAGAAGATCCATCGCTTCCATCGTTGGTCGGAAACCTGGTCGGGATGAACCGGAGAGTCGAAAGATGGCAAGATCTGTGTCAGTAGTGTGAGCTTCCTGGAGGAATTGTTGGAAAGGTGGAACCTTCTTTGCAGATCGCAGTGATGAGATGGTGAAGAAGTTGGTTTGCTTAGGAAGTCAAGCCTAGGAAGGCAAGAAAGAGATATGATACTTGACCTGCGAAGTGCATGTGACTCGCTCGAGGGTCGGATTGGGAACAGACCTCGTGACCGGCCACTGATCCGGTACGATCGTGTGAAGAATTCTACAAACCAAGTCTCGCCGCGACATGCTTCAGCTAGGGTTCATGGCCTTGCCACGACGTGATCGCGTTCTTGAGAGCAGTCGTAAGAATAGGTGAAGTCTCCGGAGTGCAATCGAAGTGAAGTTCACAGCACAGATGGCCCAAGCTCAGGAAACGACATCTGGCATTCGAGAACAGCAATACGATCTGTTTACCGCATGCTCGCACTGATTTACCAAAACACAAGTGGTAGACGACGATTCCCCGGCACATGGGAGCCCTAAAATATCAACTCGCAATCCCCACCAGCCCTCCCACAACATGTTCTCCTCACTCGCATCACTCCAGCCCCGACAACTGGCTGCTCAAGTCCTCAACTTCGCCCTCGTCCTCTCGACAGCGTTCATGCTATGGAAGGGGCTCTCCGTCTTCACAAATTCCTCAAGCCCGATTGTGGTGGTGTTGTCAGGGAGCATGGAGCCAGCGTTTGAGAGAGGGGATCTACTGTTCTTATGGAACCGAGGACTAGACACGCAGGTGGGAGAGATAGTGGTGTATAATGTGCGAGGGAAGGACATTCCGATTGTGCACAGGGTGATACGGAGATTCGGGGGAGGGTACGCACACAGCCTATATGAGTATTCGAGATATAGTTATGCTGACCCACAGATAGAGCCGCACCGTTACAACTCCTGACGAAGGGTGACAACAATGCTGCAGACGACACGGAGCTGTACGCACGAGGACAGAGCTACCTGGATCGCCAGAAGGACGTTGTGGGCAGCGTGGTCGGGTTCGTGCCGTTTGTTGGTTACGTGACCATCCTACTCAGCGAGTACCCCTGGCTGAAGACGGCTATGCTTGGGTTCATGGCTCTGACTGTCGTTTTGCAGCGAGAATGAGGACAGAGCTGCTGAGCAAGGCGACCAAGCAAGGCGACCAAGCAAGGGAGAGGCTAGAGGAAGCAGCACGATCAAGCTGTAGCAGGACTTTCCGAGGCACTGGATCACCTGTTCTCCTTTCTCAACTGCTCTCTGACTCTCATGATCGCTTCACCAAGTCTGTTCTCGCCCCATTTATCTCGATTGGAACCTGCATCAGCTGCACCGTAACCGACGCCCCAGATCCTATCGGTCGGAGAGGCCTGCAGAAGCAGTCAGCGAGGCACCGGTCAACTAAGAAACGGCCAACGTACCTCGACGAGCTCCCTATCGCCAGTCGCAAGAAGCTGCTTGGCCATCTCCCGAGACTCTTTGCCCTTGGTGAACTTATGGTAGTTGCCCTCCTCGACAATGCGGCTCTTGTCTAGACACTCACGTTAGCGAACCCCGACGATGTTGCAAACTCGACGATGCTCACGCTCATCCCACTTCTTCCTATCAAACCCTTTCGCCTTCCTACCCAGTGCCTGATGCTCGCTTGGCGTCGTAGTCTGCATCATCGCCTGTGCCGTTTCCTGTATATAGTCAGTTCCTGAATCGCTTCGATCACATTGATCCTGCTGTCGACCGTACCTCATCTCCAAACAGCCTCGCCTTCTGGATCATCATCCACATCTCCGCAGTAGCATACGTGACCCCATCTACCTCGAAGTCTGACTCGTACCATTGCGACATGAAGCCCGTTCCGTCTTCGAACTCACGCCAGAAATACACCGGGTCGCTGTTTACATTCGTCATGTTCGAGTCCGTCACAAGGTAGAAAGAGCTTCCAAATGAAATATAAAAAGTGATGCATCGTTTGATGGAAGAGCGATGGATGGCTATATACAGACTTCGCCGCCCGAACGCCCGAGCAGGTCCTCAGTGACCAGCATGCCCAATAAATCCAGCATCAATATTCACATACACAGCTTGATGAGCCAGAAACATTCCCGGCGGTATAGACAAAAACGACTGAACGCTCAATCCAAACAGTCTCTGATGTTGTTTCCATTTTCCTTGCAACAGTGCGTCATTCACTACCCCAACCCTAAGCACGTCCAACCTTCAGCGACGCCGGCAGCTGCTCCTAACAGTTCTTGAGATAGTTGCTCGGTACCAACCCCGGCGGGCCGTTCTTGCCCATGACTTCGGCCTCCCACCAACCGTCGTCTTGATGGCGCGTGACGGCGAGGACGTCGCCTTTGACGAAGGAGAGTTCTTCGGGGATGGCGGCTTGGTACATGTACATCGCGCGAGCTACCTAACGTGTCAGCGCACTTGGTCAAAGAGGTATGCGTTTGTAGTAAACTTACCATAATGCAGAATCGCCTGCCCGTTCTTCGTCACCTGCCTCTGTGCGCCGACACTCTGGCTCCTAGTCCGAGAGGCGACCTGGCTGGTTCCATATGCGGCTTGATCGTAGTACTGGCTCTGCGGCCGGCCAGCACGCTGTGCACCTCCAGCGTACGGATCTTGCCCATTTGACGGCGCGAGCTGAAGAGCCATGGCGCCGCCATTGTCCGAGCCTCGACTGCTCGGTGGTCTACTGCCTCCCGCAGAACGGTTGTAGGCAGGGTTTGGAGACGCTGCTCGTGGCACTTGGTACCCGGGCGATCCACCACGCGAGTTGTAGCCGCTGTAGCTTGGCTGCTGCTGCTGCTTGATCGGGCTCGAAGATTGAGCACGCGGACGAGCGGCTGTCTGGCCGCCGTACGGGTTTGGTGAAGGCGCTCGGAACTGTTGTTGCTGCCTCGGATCTTCATTGTGGAATGGTCGAGGACTTACTGCACGAGGTGGTGCTGGCGATGAGGACCGCGGTGCCATGCCATTTGCCATGCCACTTGCAGGTCTATTCGGACCACCAGAGTTGAACATATCACGCTTCTGGTTTACGAACCTCTCAGTCGTCTTCTGCATCTCGCGACTGGTGTGCGCAGGCTTCGGTGCTCCTAGCCGGCTGACAGGTTGGTCGTACGCGGGTGGAGGTGTGCCTCGACTGCTGTTGGCGAACGGTGTCGGCACCGCACCCGCTGGCATGCCACGGACGTCCATACCCGGCGAAGCTGGCGGTGCTGGTGTCGACATGCCGTAGTGGCGATCTGCGGATTGGCGTACCGAAGCCTGCTTGGTGACACCCTTCAACTCCGCTAGCGCCTGCGCAATGGGATCGAGGTCCTTCCTGTTATCCTTGGCGGGCGGCGGTGGCTTCCTGCCATCCGGCGATGTTACATCAAAGACACTGTCGCCGATGCCAAGCTGGTAATCGGCTCTCGGGTCAACAGGTTCAACGCCAGGACTTGGTTGCTTCTGCCATGTGTTCGCTCGTCCTGCCGCTCCGAAAGGTTTCGTCGGGCTGGTGTTGGCACTGCGTGTCGTAGCTGGAGTCCAGGTGTTTCTCGCTGTCGGTGTCGCAGCAGCAGATTGGGTTGCGGGATCCTTCATCTTTTGGCTTCGCCTTCGACCAAAAGGACTGTGAGACTGGAAAAAGCCGCTCTTTTTCTTTTGGAGCTGCCTTTCCTCGCCGGCGGAAGACATGGCTGACATACCCGACATGCCCGACATATCCGAGCCATTGAACTGCTTTGTGGGAGAAGCATGACCGCTGTTCGGGTCGAAGCTCGAGAATGAGGTCGGCGCAGAGTAGTCGCTGTGTTCCTGACTGTCCCTGCTATCTGGTCGCGTCGGAGACGGTTGGGAGCTGCGCTCAGATGGTGCGTCCAGACGACAGAATTGGGTCATGCCGTCAGCTGGGTAAGGATTGTGCGGAACCTGTGGCACTTCCGCGTACGGGTTTCTCCCAACTGAAGAAGCCTGGCTGGGTGCGAGTGGCGGTGGTGCCGCGCTGCCATGAGAGCTGCGGGCATTGAAGGCCTCCTCGCCTTGCAGTGACGAGCGCCCTCCCTGGAAGCTTGTCTCCTCCCGCAGACTCGTGTCGGGGTTATTGTGAGATTCAAGAGTGCTCGGCTGTGGCGAAGACGTCCTGAAGGTCGGATTCATAGACCGCGGGAATTGAGCCACAGAGTAGTCGCCGTTCTCCGATTCGTGCGCGGAAACATTGTCATCGATATCGCCGCGACAGAAGTTGATATACTTTGGTGGATCTGGGATCTCTTGGCCCGTACCAGAGTCCTTGATAAACTGCGTGATGTCCTTCTCCACGTCGCAGTCTTCTAGAGACAGCCGGACTTTCTCGCAAGAAGCATCATCGCTGACGCAGACCGTGGAGGCGATATTTGCGAAGCTCCAAAGACTGCTCTTGAAGAAGTCGATGCGTTCCTCCTCCAGGTCCTGAAACTTGTCGCATGCCGCCTTCCACTCTCTGTTCCACTTGCCAGTCGTCTCTTCGAGCACCTTCACCGCTGCTTCGTATTCGTTGCTGTTGCTGGACATCTGTATCTGCGTCTTCTCCAATTTGGCCTTGTTCTTGCGCTCTTCTTGACCCATGACCATGTGGCCTTGCGCGAGATAGCCTTTGATCTTGAGGCAGTCTTGCTCGAAGCGATCGCGAGACTTGTACACAGTTGACGTCTGCTGGTTCTTCGACTTGAGCAGCTTCTCAATACCGCCTTGTACAATCTTTCGCCGTTCCTTCATGGCACCAGTAAACGCTGCCAACGGCTCGTCCAGTTCGCTCTTCATCTGCGTGGCGATGACCTGGTGCTGCTTCGCCATGGACTCTACTTCACCGCGCACGACATCGAGTGACATTCGAAGAGTGCCGGACTCTGATGATCCCAGTGGCTTGCGCGCCAGGTTGGCCAACTTGCGCGCGTACTCATCTTCGATCTGGGCTCGGGTGGTGTAGAAGGACTTCAGCTCGTCGCCCGTGACCTTCGCACTCTGCATGCGCTCGAGGAGAGGTCCGACGCCTGCATCTTCCTTGCCCCAGAAGTTGTTCGCAACTGTGGTTCGTTAGTATAAACATATATCTTGTGTGTATCGAGGTGCATACACGACAGTGAGACCGATGGTCGTTCGCTGGCCGTGAGGCCGGGCATCGTATCGGCTGTTCTCTAGAAATTATGTGTGGTTGTTGGCAGGTGTAAGAGAAGCAGTGCAAGCGATAGACAGATCACACGACTGAGATATCTTGGAATGTGTGGATGTGCATAGTAGTGTTGGTACTCGAGCTGGTCTCCAAAAACCGGGGTCGAGAATTAGAGTTCGAAAATAGATGTTGGCGAGGCAACTGCGATGTCATCGGTCGCGCCTTCCTCTACCACTCTGCGTCCAGGAGCGGAGATTTCAGTGCTGAAGTGGGCATCCTCACAGTCTCCAGTTAATAATCAATCTTAAGACAAGAAGACGATTACACCAAGTTAAGTACAATACGACCATTCCACAGCTTGCGCCATCTCCACCAGCACCTCCTCTCCTTGCAGCCTTTCGCGTCGTGATATCAAGACTGCGATGAGTGTGGCGCATATGGCTTCCTTGAAACGCCGCCGACTACATCTCAACAGTGAGCAGTCAGAAGACGACTCTACAACACACGAACACGATACCAATATGGACCAAATAAGTTGGTCGAGCCCCGCGCCATCGTTCAGCGACGACGAGTCAGTCGACAACAGAGATGAATTCCCTCACGAGCGGCTCGCTGCACAGACGCAACCACCGATAGCACCACATGCTCGGACCAGAGGCCTTCGACGACCACGCACGACGGATTCCCGTGATTTCTGGTACATCTCGGAGGATCGATGGCAGGAGCTGCTCAGCGACACAGGCGCGGCCTCCAAGATAGAAACCGCGATGGGAACCCTGAGAAGATTTGATCAGGCTGGTCGCATCATGGAGACGGCTGAAGGTGTCCTAGCTACCGAGGAGTGTAAGTCGTGCGCGCGGCACGACCACGCCTGCAAGCTGTTTGCAGATGGCAACCACAAGGTGTGTGCGTACTGCAAGCGCGGCAGCCGGTCTGGATGCAATGCAAGTCTAGTGACAAGACCGCTCACGCTCGAGCAAAGACTTGAGAAGCTGGAAGTGGAGCTGAAAATCACCAAAGTGAACCAGCAAGGATTGGAGAACGAACTAGCGACTACGAAGCAGCGCCTTGCCACAGAGCAAGCGAAGCTGGTCAAAGTCGGGAAGGAGCTTGTCATCGCAACGCAGCGTATTGACAGTCTCGAGCAAGCAGTGCACCAAGGTGGGCTGGGATCGAATTTTGCGGCTCCGGGGCGGCCCTCGAAAGCCATTGAGCGGGCAGACCGGGAGCCGCACTCTTTCTCTTCGTTGCACGCCGACCTTCGATCGCTCTGGGACAAGTACGATCAAGACACCATTCAGTGAGCCTGGACATGTTCTGCAAGCTTGTCGCCAGCACAGAACACACAACAATCGAACGTTCAGAGAGCACAAGGTGCGGGTAGTGATATTCATCGCTGTGATGGTGTATAGCTGACCATTCTATAGCAGTACTACATACAGATCATGCTATACGTCAGTCGTTCTGGCTGGGATATCACCCGGAGCCCGAAGCGGCAGGCTTTGCATAACCCTTGAATTCGCTCTTGTCCTTCAACAGGATCGGCAGCTCCTCATGCTTGAACGCATCCCGCACGCTGAAATGCTTCGGCTGCCATCCAAGGTCCCGCAGTCTATCAGCCTTGCACCGCGAGTTCTGTGCAATCACCACGTTCGTATACATTCCGAACAGATCGTCGTACTGGTTTTCCGGAATCTGCCGTGGTGTTGAGTCGGAGATGACCCCAGCAGCCTTGAGCTCGTCACCAATAATACTAGCAGCCTCGCCCCAAGCAATTTCTGTCCCGTTCTCGCAAAAGAAGTATGGATGTTCCAAGGCAGTCTCCGGTGGCGATTGCTCTAGCCACTGCAGCATCGTCAAGTATCCCCGGGACAGATCGGCCACGTGGATGGGCTTCCAGACAGACTTGCCTCCGCCTGCGTAGCCAGCATACTTGTGCTTGATAGCAAATCGAGCCATCGTAATGATCTGTATAGACAGGAGGTTGTGTTTGTTCGCGCCATATATCAAAGGTGGAAGCATGAGGAATATTTTTGCCTTCGTACCTAGGCGGTTGCGAGCTCTGATAACGGTCAAATCGATTCCTCGATGCGAGGAGCTGTCAGGCCTGGCATCCATATCCTCTGGGTGATTGTCGGAAAAGACCATGTCGCTTTTGTACTCTCCATTAGACTCATCGCTCAGAAAGCTGGTGCCGCTCGTGTGGATATAGACCGTATGCTTTCCTTCGCTAGCGCGCTGGTCAACGCCTGCAATGACAGCTTCAACGGAAGGAAAGTCGTCAGCTGTAGCGCAGTGTATCGTGATATCGTTCGCGGCGGTGTTGCGTGTGATGATGTCGCTGTCCCCCAGACTACCCATGACTGGCTTTACGCCCGACTGCTGGAGACCTTTCGCGGCATCCTCACGACGAGTCATGGCGCTCACATTGTAGCCATTCTCCAGGAGCCGATCAATGATCTCGAGGCCAATGTATCCTGGCCCGATGAGGAAGACGCTCTTGCCGGTGGTCGACATACTCAATATTCTCGATGCAATGGTCTGATTTGCAGTACCTGGTGTCGTTTTATATGGCTTCTTTGCACGCTTCGATTAGTAAGTAGTCAATACACTTGGACGGGCATGTCGCTGCGACGCAGCTATTGCGGGTGGAGAGCCGCTCCGAGGTCGCTGAGGACTGAAGAATATACATCAGGCTCGACACTGCCATGAGCTCGTTGTCTTCTGACCATCGAAGCCACATCGCCTTGTAGTCGAAGAGTTGAAGACCGAGATTGCTACCGAGCATTGGCATAGGATAAAGGGTGAAGTCCTCTCGAGAACTGCGTCTGTTGCACGTGCTCGATGTCTTCAATGAAATTCGAGCTGAGCCCTCCTCGCTTGCTACCTTACTTCGCCCAAAGGCAGCGCACGGACCCTCTACTGTTTCACCTCATCCTCGAGGCTCTCTCCTGCATCACATGTATTTTTTGAGGCCTCAGGCTGGTGAACTAGGACCGCCGCTCCCAAGGATCAAAAGATGTTAAGGATCATTAGCATCAACACGAGCTCTGCTTACAGTGGCTTGACCTCGAAATGTCCGGACGTGGATTGGCGAAGGAGAGTCACACACGTCGTCTTGATGACCGTTGGCTTCGATATGACTGGTCTGCCTCTTCCCACGACGGTCAGCCTATCGCGGCAGTGGCTGCAACCCATGGGCGCCTACCGCTGCGAGGCACACATGACCGCCGGTAGTCTGAGCTTCAGCCTCCTAAACTTTGGTAAGTTCTTCGCGCACTCTGCCTATGCTCCCAGCTCTGCCTTGTTGAGTGAGTCCTTGTGCGCTGTGAATCGAGCTTCCTGCGGCTTTGGTGTGGCTGTACCCTGCCTTGAAGACTTGTTGCTCCTTATCTCGCGAACAGCTCTTCTGTGCGACCTGACATCCCTTGCACTCTCGCCCACGTTGGGCTGGACTTGAAACTCATCTACCTCTCCACGTGATGTCAATATCGAAATGCCAGGACTGAGAAAACTGTTCGTCAGCTTCCGAAAGGGAAGCTCAGAAGATGTGGATGACGGCCAACAGTCGAGGCTGCGGAAAAAGAATGATGTTGTGCCCGGAAAGAACACAAATATCGACGACTCCCAAAAGTCTCTCGCCACCAACGAAGCCGTCCTGGACCCGGAAGAGCCGTCGCCAGATGATGCCTCTGATTTTGAGGATGCAGTCGAGCACTTTGAGGCCGAACTCATAGCATCCGCTTTACGACCACGACCACATAGCGAGCATACGATCAGCCGACCATCATCGGGGGATAATGGGGCTGTCTTGGTCTCGAAGCATGGCCTCACAGTCAATACCGCAGCTGCAGCATCCCGTTCCATCTTCGGGTCCTCGAGAGAGCACATCTCACCGATCCCAAGGCCAGTGTTCGACACAAGAGACTCGGTCAGCTCGATCTCGAACATACCTGTGTCCCAAGTTAGTTCAGTCGACAATGCGTACATCAACGGCACCGAAGCCTCTTCTCCGATCACCGCTCAAAGTTCATACGACGAGCAGAACCCTGTGGGCTTATTACCTCCACCAGAAGGCTCGAAAGTGCAGGGTAAGAAGAGACTAATCCCCATCCGCGAGCTCGATTGGAGCAAGCTTGCGGAGAATGAGGCAAGTGGCATCGCTAAAGCGTACGGCGCTTCGTCGTCACTCTACTCAGCAAGTGTTGTATCACCAAGGGCCACGCAGACGTCACATAGTGCCATCGCAGATTGGAAAGCGAATCACCCGGATGATGTTCTGCAAGGCGCGGCTACCTTACGCTTACCGCACAAGCAGTCGATGGTCAACAACTGGCTCAACAAGCAGGACTTTAGCGACGAGCTCCTCGACTTCGAGGCAGAGGAAGCAGCTGAACGGCAGGAACAAGCACTAATGGACGAGCTGAAACTCCTTCGAGCACAGGAGGTTGCAAAGCAGGTGGAGCTGCAGCGTATCCAGGCTGAGAAGCTAGAGGAGGCCGCTCGTCTCCGACTGGAGGAGGAACGTCTCGCGACTGAGGAACTCATCAGAAAGCTTGAAGAAGCGGAGCAAGTACGACTAGCAGCAGCACTCGCAGAAGCCCGCGCTCGCATGCGTGACTGCGTAGTATGCGGCGACTCCAAAGGACCATTCGACTTCTCCGCCAGGACGCCTGCACTTCGATGCGAGCATCCGCCACAGACGTGCACCGAGTGTGTTCAGTCCTGGATGGCAAGCGAGTTCGAGACCAAGGGCTGCGACGGCATCAAATGCCCAGAGTGCGCCGAGACTCTGGAACATCACGAAGTCCAAGCTGCAGCGTCGGCAGAGACTTTCGCAGCGTACGACAGATTGGCGATGCGGAACGCTCTGGGTGCGTCCGAGGAGTTCGCATGGTGCCTGAAGCCTGATTGTGGATCTGGCCAGATGAACATCGACAATAACGCCTTCATGGACTGTGCCAGCTGCGGCTACAAGCAGTGCTTAACGCACAAAGTCGCATGGCATACCGGCGAGACGTGTGCACAGTACGAGTATCGAACGAGTGGCGAGAAGGCAAGGGATGAAGAGCGGCAGACGGAGGAAATGCTTGACTCTATATCGAAGAAGTGTCCTAACGTGAAATGCGGCTGGTAAGTCACCACCAATACCTCGACAAATATCAGTCTTTGCGGCTGCTCGACTGTACTTGTGCTAACTTGTCGTACAGGAGAATCCAGAAGACGGACGGCTGCGAACATATGACGTGCAAGAAGTGCAAGCACGAGTTCTGCTGGTTGTGCTTGTGTTCGCATTCCGAGATCAAGAGGGTCGGGAACACGGCTCACAAGGAGGACTGCAAGTTCCACTCCGACAACCTCAAGGTCTCTTGGCCATTCAACTACCACTAGGAGGACACGGCCAATGACCTCAGCAGTCTACTTTACCTCGCTCCAGCCTTTGTTCTCCTTGCCGGTGTTCACCATTGCACTGTGACCTTGCGGTTTACTGATCGCTGTGGCCTTCTCGCAGGCCTGTCGGAACGCCCGGACGAAGTTGAACACATCCATGAAGGAGTTGTAGAGCGGAGCAGGAGCGATACGAATGACATCCGGCCGTCGTTCGTCGACAACAACACCATCCTCTTCAAGACTGTCCATCACCGAGTCGAGCAGCCCCGGTTTCAGCAGGACACTCAGCTGTGCGCCTCGCTGAGCTGGATCTGCAGGCGTGATGGTGCTGAAGCAAGCACCAGACCCGTTCTCCTGCTCTAGGGTGAGACCGGCAAGCAGATCTTCCAGATACTGCGTCAGCTTCAAACTCTTCTGCCTAAGCTCCTCCATCGAAGTCTGCTTGAAGACATCCAGACTCGCTCGCACAGAAGTAATGTCCGCCACAGATGGATTACTGATCTGAAACCCAGCAGCGCCTGGTATCGGCTCGAACCTATTCGTCATGGCGAACCGAGACGATTTGCTGGAACCCCACCAGCCTGCCATACGCGGTCGATACTCTGCTGGGTCCTCGCCGTCTGCACCTACAGCGCGGGGTGAGACTCGACCGTGGCGTTCGTGAACGAAGCAGCCCCCTATAGAGCCGGGGCCGCAGTTCATATATTTATACGTGCACCAGACGGCAAAGTCGACGTTCCAGTCGTGCAATTGGAGTGGAACGTTGCCGACTGCGTGAGCGAGATCCCAGCCAACGGTGATGCCTTTCGATTGCGCGTACGCCGTGATGGAATTCATGTCGAAGAGCTGGCCGGTGTAGAATTGAACGCCGGGAAGGAGGAGAAGCGCAGTCTCGGAAGCATGCTCGTCGATGATCGACAGGATGTGCTCTGTGGACAGAATAGGGTTGTCTTTAGAAGGCGGCTCGATGAGGATCATGGACTCATCGACGTCAAGGCCATGGTGTCTCAACTGAGATTCCACGGCGTACTAGTTTTAATCTTAGCTATAATCACGACGAGTTTGATTCCACAACAACTTACATGATCAGAAGGAAATGCCTTCCCCTCTAGTATGATCTTCCACCGCTGCTTAGTCGGCTTGAAGAACGCCAGCATCATCAAGTGCAAGTTCATCGTCAAAGTCTGCATGATGGCGACTTCGCTCGACTTTGCACCCACGATCTTTGCCATGTCTTCCACTACATCGTCGTCTACGTTCATCCATGGTGCGAGGTTTGAGTCATCTATCGGCTTGAAGTGACCATATACGCCCTTTGACGCCCACGTATCTAGGTACCGCTCGAGATATGTCCTAGTGTGAGCGGGCTGGAGACCGAGTGAGTTGCCGCATAGATATGTTGATTCTTCGTTCTGGTTGTGGTGGTTGGTGTCGTGCTTGAGTGTCTTTCGGGCTAAGTCGGCTTGGCTGGGAATGATGAACTGGCGGCGAAAGTGTCGTAGTGGATCTTGCTCGTCTTGTTGCTTTGCGTGTTCACGAGAATTGATATCCATGATTCGAAAGGTCCTGTGCGTGGTCGTGCCGTGATCTGGGCAGCCCGACGGTCACAGTACGCGGATTCAGTGTGCGGCTCAACTTCAGTTTATGGTCATGAGTGCGACATACATGTCATATGAACATGAAGGTGTCATTACAGACAATTATTCGAAGCTCAACTCTAGAAGCGGGTACCTGCAGCACGCCGCTGTACTGATGAAGCTTACTCTGTACCGCATTCATCTAGGTTCAAGGCATCAAGAAGATACGGAAGATACTTCACTGAAGAAGCCTTAAGTACTGGACACTATTCACCTACTCGCAGTCTTCGTTCAAAAGCTCACCCGATAGACACCTTCGACCTTTGGTATCCGGAACCTTTGTGCGACACACAGTAGAGTCACCTGCAAGGCTTCGGGTAGGGACTGCTACCACGACAGCAGCGAACCTTTACCATCATCCTGGCATTCCGCACACCATCTCAACTCCACTCTCGACACCACAAAGTCCGAAAATGGCCGGACATCAGTTTGACAACTGAGAGTGCTGCGAAAGGAAGAAGGATGGCATCGCTTTCTCCACAGTCACTGCACACGAATCGGGTTAAGCGTATTTCAAACCGTCAGGCTGCATGATGGCACCGATGGGGTCCTCGCAGGGTCATGTAGCCGCCCCGGCTGCTGTCTACCTCTGGACACCTCCACCCTCTGCGACAACATCCTTAGTGTTACTACCTACGACCGACAGCGTATCTTCCTCGAGATCCCGCCGTGGACTGGCGCGGATGTCGATCACAGTTTACCTGCACACCGGCCAACGACTCGAGCTCGATCCCAGCAGAGTTGACTCGATTGACGGCTTCAAATCATGGCTGCAGTCGCAGACCTCTATAGCACCACGCCACCAGGTCTTGCTTACCTCCCAAGGCAAGCAAGTCAGAGCACAGACGCTGTTGACCGAGACTGAGCTCTTCGTGTTCGATTCGTCCCGTCTGAACTCGAAGGGTTCAGCGTCCGTCGAGTCAGATGGACCCGACGACGATTTCGATCCTGGACAGCCGCCAGATACTATCAGCAATCAAAACGATCTCCAAGCATGGCAGAGTCTGTTCAAGGTGCGGAGGAACTGGGCTGATGGCCTGCTCAGTGGCTGTGAGGCCAGGGCGAGGCTGGCGCAACGATATCAAGATGAGCAGGCGGTTATTGAGCGGTGCCTGAGCGTGGTGGTGTCGAGCTTGCAGACACATGTCAAGACTGGGGAGCAGAAGTATGGAGCGGTGGAGGCAAGGTCAGAAGAGGCCCTACAAGACCGTCAGGATATCATGAGCAACTGGGAAGCCAACCTAGAGAGCTTGCGAGACATACCAGCCAAGCCAGAGTTCGCGAGGTTTCTACAGTCCTCGTCACCAACAAGCAGGCGTCTTTCCCAAGTCGGGCATGGGATTACTCTGCAAAGCTTCGTCGATGTTGCCAGCGTGCGCAAGGTTGCTGGCAGTGTGAAGTCGTCGATGGGTGGCTTTGCGGAGAAAGTTCTCAAGTTGCGCGAGGATCTAGCGGCAGCGAGCAAAGGCACGGAGGAGCTCGCTCAGGCTGTTGAGCAGATTGGTGCCAACTCTACTGCGAGTAGCTCTTCCGAGCCTGCCCAGCTTCTTGAGGAGATCGACATCGTGGTCAAGAAGATGTCTTCTGACCTGGAGCATGTTCAAAGCCTGCCGCGAACACAGCCGTCGATATCTCAAGCTTCGAAAATGGCTCTCCTGCACACTCGCAACTACCTACCGAACCTGAGCGAATATTGCTCCGAAATGAATGAGCTTGTGCAGAGGACCTACGAGAATAAAAGGAATGCCGCAAATGCCACCACGGAACATATGCAGACGGTATCGCGCATGGAGTCACTTCTCCAAATAGTGTACCGCGATGCAAAGGCCATAGAGTCGCCTCAAGACGACGAGCAAGTTTCATCGACACTGGATGTCATATCAAGGCTGCCCTCCGTCTATGGTGCCTTGCTCGTCGAATCTGTTCGGAGGCGAGAGTGGGTCGCGAAGATGAGACGAGATGCAGCAACGCTCCAAGAAGAGGTCGCAACATACCAGGACGAAGAAGACAAGCGCCGCAAGAAGTGGACGCGCAGTGTGGAAGATGTTGTACGGACCGACGCTCTACGCAGCAACGTTCTCGGCATCGAGCTAAGTCTCATTAACGAAGGGAACAGCTGGCCGATGGTGACGCGAGACGATCTACAGGCATACCACGATGTCCTTTTCAAAGTGTACGGACGGTGCGCGGTCACGGAAGAGATAGAGCATGCAATCGAAGACCTAGACAAGCCAACACGAAAGCAGATCAAGCACGCCAAAGCTTTCAAGAACGGCAGCATGCACGAAGCGGCGTTTGGCGACACGTCTCTGTTGCTTCGAGGTGATGACCAATACAAGAGTCTGCGAGACACCAACACGAGACTCGAGGACGAGTTGAAGGGACAGAAAAGTCGAGTGCGGAAGCTCGAAGACTTGCTGCATCGATCCTCACACATCGGTCGCGCGAGCACAGGTGATATGTTCACGCCGCAGAGTGGTTCCGGTCTTGATCGCAACTTCACACTCCCTGTCTCCATGCCTTCGCAGCTATCGGACGACTCTTCTCACGCCGGGTCGTTGCGGCATCAACGGAAGACTTCTATCCAGGGTATGGAGGAGCAGAAGCTTGCTCGCCGTATAGTAGACCTCGAGAACGAGCTACGAGCTGCCAGAGATGAAGCGACGGTTCGCAAAAACTCGGATGCAGAAGTACAGAAGCAGGTCGACGATGCTATATCGACAAAGAAAGATCTGATGGAGAACATGGAGGCGCAGCAACGAGAGTTCGCTACCGAACGCCGCAATCTCGAGAAAGACTTAACTGAATCCAAGGAGAGGGCCGAAGAGCTCGAGAACGAGATCGAAAGACTGGTCGGCTCACGCGACGATGAGAAACTAGGAATCGACACCCGTGTCGCCACATTCGAAAGCGAGATCTCTCGATTGAAGGATGACGCTTCGGGTCATGCAGCACGCGCTGCCACTGCGCAGGACGCCAGAGCGAGGATGGAACGGAAGTTGGATGTTGCGGAGAATGCGAGAGTGGAAGCAGAAGCACAGCTGCAGCGGATGCGTACTGAGCAAGAGCAGCGGCAGGAGGCGGAGAGCGAGCAGCTTCAGCTGATCGCTACAGCTCATGCTCATCTTTCTCCCAGCAGTGACACACCTACGGGCCTGACAGCGATTTCTGCTTCGCTTGAAGAGCTGTCTCGGAAGTCTGCGGCTCATGCAAAAGACCTCGAAGAAGCCATTGCATTTGCGAAATCTGAGAATGAGTCGCTTTGGGCGAGCAATGAACGGCAAAAGACAGAGCTCTCGACGGCACAACAGAAACAGTCTGATGCTGAGGATGGAGGCCGCCAAATACAGGAACGGCTGGCGTCAGAGGAAGCCAGAGCACGCTCACTTGAACAGCAGCTTGAAGAAGAGCAAGAGCAACTGCGCATGCTTCGGACGAAGTTTGCAGATGGAGAGACCGGTTCTGAAGTGCTCCGACAACGAGTGGCCGAAGAAGAAGCAAGAGCCGGCAAGCTTGCAGCCGACCTGGCAGAATCAAAGTCACACATCAACAGTCTTGATGTGGAGCTCATGCGATTGCAGAAGAAGCACAAGGCGTACCACGAGACGGCAGAAGTCTCAGCAGCGCGACTCGACAAGCGTGCAGAGCATGCAAAAGAGGTATCGCAGCGTCTGTTCGCGCAACACTCCCGGTTAAGCCGGCTGTTGGAGCGACTGGGCTTCGCTGTGACCTACCAGGATGATAACATGGTCTTGGAGCGTGCGTCGAAGGTAGGCGCCAGCACTGTCATTGAGCCTGGACAGATGTCTCGAACGACTACACTCACCTCACCCCCTCCGACGCGGAAGTCTTCGGCTGCCGAAGAGCCCTCCGACCTTTCAATACTGCGTTGGCCAGATGCTCGGACCATGGAAGACGAGACTGCTCAATTCGAGGCGTATCTATCTCAGATGTCCCGCTTCAACGTCGAGACCTTCAGCGATGCCGTGATCAAGCGGTTCCGGGACTTCGAGTACACGGCGAAGAAATACAACAGAGAAGCCAAGGAATCTCTAAAGCGGGCAGACGCGTACAAGGAGCGTTCGGTCAAGCTGAAGACTGAAGCGCACACCAAGATTGCTGTCAAAGACTTCAAGGAGGGCGACCTTGCGCTCTTCCTGCCTACAAGAGGCCAAGCCAAAGGTGCATGGGCTGCCTTTAACGTCGGCTGCCCGCACCATTTCCTCGCTGAGAAGGATGGCATGAACCTGGGTAGCAGAGATTTCATCCTCGCACGCATTAGCAAGGTTGAAGAGCGGGTCGTCAACTTGGGAAGATCGCTACAAGCTGAGGGCCGCAGCGTTGGTGAGATCAGCGATGCTACACCTACGTTCGAAGACGACAACCCATTCGATCTCTCAGACGGCTTGAAATGGTACCTCGTGCATGCAACAGAAGAGCGAGGCGCGGGCGGTGCACCTACCACACCAGGTCTTGGTAAGAGCACAGTGGCGTCAGCAAACGTTGACGCCAAAGGCAGCATCCGCATCAAACGCAACAGCAAAGGCGAAGACGCAACTAAGCATCTGAACAAGAGTCTGGACAGCCGTCGCAGTAGCTCCACTAGCAAGAAAGGCGTCGCTGGGGCCATGCTCCCAGCCGTTCAAGGGTCAGGTAACAGCCCGACCGTCTCCAACTTCCCCGATCCCACAGCAGTTGGACGGCAGAGATCAGAGAGCCAAGCCTCTCTACGCCCGCCACCCGTTCAAGCAGGCGGCGGGCACTCCGGGCTGGGCATCATCAACTCCGACGACGATGATGTCCGGCCGCGGAACGAACAGGTGCGGACGGATCAACTTATGGGACCGTGAATACATTTCTGACCGTGGCCTTGTAGATCCGGCAGCTTTCAGAAGCCAGATCAGACTCGCGAGCCATGTCGCCGAGCAAAACACGACAGAGATCGAAGTCGCCGTCGAAGTCGATCAGGTCGCTGCAGCGGCATTTGGATCCCCAGTCGCCGGTGAAAGCTTCGCCGGTTAAGACGCCTGCGAAGAAGCAGGCTTGGGAGTCGTTGTGGCAAGCCGAGTTTTCGCTGGAGAGTCCATCTAAGGGAGGCAAGTAGAGTAGCTTAAGGACCTGAGGTAGTAAGGACCGTTGGAAAGAAGAGGTGGGCATAGCGGGAGTGAAGTCGCTCATGATCCGTAGTTGGATTGTCGATCTATAGCTTAAAGCAAATATCCATACCATCATCATCGTAACCAGCCTGGGTGAGGTCTCTTCACAAGCTACTTGTAAATGCTCACTTTTGACCTCGCTTCCAATGCATGCAACCATCCACCACACATCAAATCAGACCAAACATTTAGGTCTTAACATCTGGCTCCGTACGACCAACAAACTCCTGAAGCTTCAGCAGCTCAACAGCCATCTTCACGTTATCCTTCAGGTAATCCTGAGCATCCATCTCGTACGTCTTCTCATCCGTCTCATGCTTCTCAACATACAACCTGATCGTGGCGCCAGAGCTTCCAGTACCAGAAAGACGAACGACGATACGGCTGCCGTCGTCGAACTTGACGTAGATGCCCTGGTTCTTGCTCACGCTGCCGTCGAGATCGGTGTAGCTGAAGTCGTCCGCCTCAATGACCTTGCGGCCAGAGACGGTGGAGTTGACAAAGGAGTCTTTCTTGGTGGTGATGAGCACCTTCATGTGCGCGACCACTTTGTTCGCGCCTTCGGACTCGCAGCCCTCGTAGTCGTAGCGGGTGAAGAAGGTGCGGCCGTATGTCTTCCAGAAGTCGAGTTGGATGCTCTTGATGCTCGGCGTAGAACCAGACTTCTGGCCTACACCAGCGATGATGTTCAACCATGCCACGATCGCCCACAGCCCGTCTTTCTCACGGATGTGGTTGGAGCCGGTGCCGAACGACTCCTCGCCGCAGATGTTCATCTTGTCGGCGTCGAAGAGACCGCAAAAGAATTTCCAGCCTGTGGGTACTTCGTAGCTCTTGAGGCCCTTCTTCTTGGCCACGAGGTCGACGGCGCCGGAGGTCGGCATAGAGCGTGCGAGGCCGTAGACGCCTTGCTTCTTGAAGTAGGGGATCAGGTCGGCGTGGTGGGCGATGATGGCAAGGGAGTCGCCTGGCGAGACGAACGAGTTGGCGCCGTAGATCATGTTGCGGTCGCCGTCGCCGTCGGAAGCTGCGCCGAAGTGGATCCCGTTCTTGTCTACTGCCTCGACTAGTGAGTGTGCGTAGACAAGGTTGGGGTCTGGATGGTGGCCGCCGAAGTCTGGCTTAGGCACGCAGTTCTGTGTGCTGTTCTTGAGCCCGAGCTCTTTCTCGAAGATGTCGACGCCGTAGTTGCCGGTAACACCGCTAAGGGCGTCAAAGAGGACCTTAAAGTCTTGGTGTTGCTTGAGGAAGTCCTTGATGAGGGGAAAGTCGAAGATGTCTTTGAGCATGTCCACGTAGTCTTTTGTGCTGTGCACGATCTCGACTTCTAATGGGCCGACTTTCTGTGTGCCGATCTTGGCCAGGTCGACGTCTGGGATGTCCATGATCTTGTATGAGGTGATGTTCTTCGATGTCTCGTAGATCTTGTTCGTAACGCTTTCTGGGGCTGGTGCGCCATTGGCAAGGTTGTACTTGATTCCGAAGTCTTCTGTTGGTCCACCGGGGTTGTGGCTGGCTGTGAGGAGGATACCGCCAGTTGCCTTCTTGATACGGATCAGATGGCTGGCTGCTGGTGTTGACATGATGCCATCTTGGCCGATTATGAGCTTCTTCACGCCGTATGCTGCACCGATCTTTGCAACGATCTGCGTGACTTCTGGGTTCCAGTATCGGCCATCACCACCAATGACAAGTACGGAGCCATCAGCGCCTTCGGGGATGGAGAGGAGAGTGGAAGCGACGAAGTTCTCAGAGTAGTTGGCTTGCTGGAACACCTTGACCTTCTTGCGGAGGCCGGAGCTGTGAGCATATGTCAGTAACGGTTCGAAGCATAGAATCCAATGCCATGCGTTCTCACTCACGTTCCCGGCTTCTGATCCTGATAAGGTTTCACGTCGACTGTCTTGACGCCCATCGTTGTAATTGGTCAATGTGTGTTTGGAGGTGAAGTTGGGATTGACTGAGGAGTGGTAGAAAGGTGTTGTTGGAGTACTGTGAGGTGTTTTGTGGAAGGTGAGATCTGGGAAACAAACAACGAACAAAAATTATACCTCTGTTATGCCATGTGAGCTCATCGCCTGGACCCCACGTTGACCTTTAGTTCACCCCACCAAAAACTGCAGGTGCGATGTAGTGGCGAATGGCAGGCGTCGTCGGAGCTTCTCGTCCCAATGTTTTCAGAAGCCATAGCGCAGGAAGTATGGTTGACACGTGGGCTGATACCGGTGGGAGAAGCGCTCAAAAGAACAAACCAAACGAATACACCGCCCCTTGGTAGTAGAAGATGTTGATGACCAGGCCAAAGAGCCTACTTACGAATTAGATAGAACGCCATACCGCCAACGCCGGGCTCATATCACGATCTGTATGCCTCAAGCAGCAATATCAAAACTAGTCCCACACCCACAACTACTCGTCGCCCCCGGTATCCCCGTCACCTTGAACTGACTCCCAATCAACTCCATCGTATAATCAATACTACTCCCCTTCAACAGCTCCAGACTCGGCTCATCCATCACAACCTTCGCTTTGTAGTTCCCACCACCAGAGGAGCCAGGTCTCGCTACCTCCTCATTCTCGAATACCGTATCCTCCGCCGGATCTACATCCGCCATGTTGACCAGACTCATCAAGTACTGAAAGCCATGACATCCACCCGACTCCACCGCAACTCGGAGCGCGAGATCGGGGTTGTTGTCCTTTTCCGAGATGGTTTGGAGGCGGTGGGCGGCGCGGGGGGTGATGATGAGGGTTATGAGGTTGCCGTCATCGTCTTTTCGCGGGTTTTGGATGGCTGTTGCTGCTCGCCGGGGAGTGGATGATAGAAAGCGTCGCTGTATAGGTGGGGATCGAGTCGGAATCGTGGCAATTCTAGGTGTTGCTAATTGAGCTGGTGCAGTCTGCCATGACGGTGCGAGGAAGTCTAGGTAGAGTGGCGCTGGCGCATAGAAAGCCCAGCGTTGGATGGTCGCATGAGAGTTATGTGCACGGCTTGCGATGTTTGTGGTGTTCGCAAGCCTTCGTAGACAGCTTCGGTAGGTGTCTGGGTTCGCCATGATATCTCGCAGGTGGATGTTCTTCGAAAGAAACGCTTAGGAATCCACATGATGGATGGCTTCGGCGATGTCGGAGTTAACTTCTTTGACAGCAGACGGGTCACGTGATGCTTTAACAGCAATAAAGCATTTTGGGACCCATGCAATACGATAGCAGCAAATCAAAACGAGAAAGTGTACGAGAGGAGGCAAGGGTATCAATCACATTAATTGTCTCGCCTATCTGACGATGTCCGTCCTGGGTATCATTCCATCATCCCAATCCATCTCTCCTCCAAACCATTCTGGTGGTAGAGATCATCGTCAAAAGCAAGCAATCCGCATATCAGTCTGGTAATAAAGCATTTGCATAGAAAGAAATCACATTTGTGACGCGCAGTCAGTTTGATGAGCCGCAAGGCCAGTGGGAGGCCTCAGCAGCCGTTGCTCGCATTAGTCGCAAAAGTTCTCCGTGAGCATGTCAGGTCCTGCACCAACCAGAGAGGTACTGGCAGAGCAGACGCGGTGATAGCCCGCGTTGAGTGATAAAGAAGAGTTGTTGTGCACCGGTGATTGTGCATCGGTGATTGTGCATCATTCGACAACCTGAGGACGCTCGTCGACGTCGGAAGCAGGAGTGGAAGAAGCAAGAGAGGAAGCGCTCACACGCGATTGGCGCCGCCCTGCTGCCTAAGCAGGAACTGGCAACCGCGATGTGTCCGCACCCCTGGTCTTCATCTCGTCGTCGATGATCTTATCCTTGTCGACGTACATCAACTTGTACGCATGGCGGATGGTGCTGTCGCTCACGCCGGCGACGGCTTGGATCTCCTTGGCGCTCTTCACCTCGCCGAGCAAGTGACCAGCCATGTAGATGCAAGCGGCGGCGGCAGAGAGTGGAGAGCGGCCAGCGAGAGCACCAGTGTTCGTGGTCTTGGTGGCGAGCGCTTCGGACAGGTTGGTGGCCTTCTGGGACATCTCGAGCATGCTGCAGTAACGCCGGCAGAGCTCGGCAGGGTTGGCGGTGTGGCTGCCTTGGTAGGTGTCGCCGGTGACAACGACGCCTAGATGAATCAAGTTTAGCAACTGGTCTATAATACTCAAGAAGGGAGATAAATACATACCACCTGCCATCATGTGCGACTGCCCTTCACGCGACTTCTCCTTCTTCATCAAGAAGTTCTCGAGCAACTTGAAGGTACGCCCGATCTCCTTCTTGCTGACCTTAGTCAACTCCATGACTTCGCGGAAAGAGCGTGGGACGTTGTTGCGACGGCAGGCGAGGAAGACACATCCTGCTATGAGCGCTTCTTGGCTCTTGCCTTTGAAGACCTTGCTCTCGTCGGCGTCCTTGAAGATGTGCTTGGCAGTCTCAGAGACAGCGCCAGGTAGTTGCCAGCCATCGCAGAGGGCGCCGATTTGCTTGTAAGCTTGGAGTAGCACCTTGTTGCCCTTGTCGAGGTTGGACTTGTTCTGAGCACGACTGAGCTCGCGGCTACGTTGGCCACCATCACCAAACGCGATGCCGGTGCCGAGCTGTGCGCCGTTGAGGAGAGAGTTAGGTCCATCACCAACACGCGACGGGTCATCGTTGCCCTGATCATCGTTGGAGAAGGTACGCCACTCAGAGCTCTGGTCGATGGTGCGCTGTTGCAGGACGAGCCCGCAGCTTGCGCAGATGAGATCACCACTGGCATGATCTTCGTAGAGATCTGGCGGATCTTCACGACAGTCCTTGCAGATCATCCTCACGTTCAAGTTCTCGCGCCATTCTTCGTCCTTCATAGTCTGCGGCTCCTCAGGGACTGCGCCTGGGGACAGCACTTGGGCCATAGTTGCAAGCGGCTTGCGGGTGCGATTCTTATTAACGACCTCAAACCGGTGCGAGGCGCGCCTTTTTATGCCCTTGGCCGTCTTATTGAGTTTGTGTTGCTTCGAATAGCAGCGAATGAAGAGTGGCGAATACGTTTTGGCGGTTGGTGCGGGGGACTGCTGAAGTCTAAAGCAGCCGCTCTCTGAGTGATCGCAACTAAGTGATCAAACAGTGGTCAGCAGCCGCTTTTCAGTTCCCACCAATACGTGATATGAAGGTGGTAATGAAGGCTCTGATGCGAGGTGAAGTGGGCGCTCTTTGTTCGAGACGCACAAAGCGCAATTCGGCAGAATCGCTGCACGCGCGAAGCAAGCCACTCACCCACTCTCGTAACCAGCTGTGCCACCCGTGTAGATGCCAGAAGCGACCGTTTGATAAGTCGGAGCGAAGGAGAGTATTTCGGTAGTGGAGGTGGAGGGAGGGGGTTCTCTGCAGTGTCACGGCCGTCCAAACCAGTGAAGGCGTCCTGGAGAAACTTCTCGCAGACAAGAGGCCGTTTGAGCGCGCGCGTCGTCCACTAAGCAGTTGCCAGCAACCTCTTAGCTTGTTCTGTGACGGTGGTAGTGAGCGGCGAGCGTGATCGGTGACAAGCAGTGATCGTGGGAGGTGGAGAGGGTGGTGAAGGAGAGGTTGGTTCTGGCGTGCAGACTTTGTGAAGCGGAGCGTAACGGGAGCAGCCGTTTTGCCAAGGAACAGTCTCGCAGTCTCGAAGCTCTGGACATGGACCGCAGAGCTCCTCGCGATTGAAGCGACCCATTGAACGACCCCTTCAACACCGCAAAGATGCTCGCCAACTCACTGAGAGCCTCGGTATGGCCTCTTGAATACCACACGAAAGACTTTACTAACCCTTCTAGCGCCAATCGCTCGCAAGAGCCATCCGAACCACCCCCCTCCGACGAACCCTCATAACACCCACCGCCATCCGATCAGGTACCCTCTCCACCACCAACCGCGTAACCCCCCACCCCCCTTCTAATAAGTGCTAGCCGACCTCGTCCAAGACATGTACCTCAAAGAACTCAAAGCCTACAAGCCCGTGCCCGCCAAAGCATCCGACGCCGAGGGCGTAGTGCAGAAGTTCAGCATGCCGAAGACTCCCGCTTCCCCAGAGGAAGCCGACATTCAGAACGACTTGCAGGCGTACGAGCAGCAGGTTCCTGAAGTGGAGGGGCAGGCGCCGAGTGGAGGCCAGGCGGCGGTGGAGCAGGATTGGTTCGAGGAGCCGGAGGAGGATGATGAGGTGGCGCATCATTGAGTGTGGTGAGAGGATAGATGGGGAGGGGAAAGGGGGGAGTGGGGGAGTGTATATATAACGTGAGATACTGGGGAATGAGAGAAGGCTTGAGCTTTTGCTGTTGTTGAGTGCGAGTGTTGGTGGTAAGTCTGACTTTTGATATGTTCGGCAAGCTTTGGATGTACGCAGACCTCGGAGGCAGTAATTCTGAGTCTGTGGTGTCCTCGTTACTCACCGGTTGTTGCCAACACGCCTTCGTCTTCCACTCCAACAACTCAATGGAAGCATACATCACGTGATCTTGAAGCATATAACCGGCCAGCACAAGCCGATTTTAAAAAGATCATACCACTGTCACGATACTAATGGTGGTGAAAGACTTTTGTTTCGTTCATTAGTCGCTCGTGGGTACATGTAGCGACAAGTAATAACAGCCGTAGCCTCCGCTCAACGCAAACGATGCCAGACTTTTCGCCCTCTCCCCCTCATAACATCCACAACCCCAACGCCGGTGGCTGTCCATCTACTCCCATCCATGCCTGTATACGCCACTCAAATCACGATGCCGACCCTGCCCTCCTACAAAACCCATGCATCGCTCGCTGAGACGCTGATATAACCACTTCCAACTGCCCTCGCCCCTGCGACCCCGGGTTCATAGCACCACACAACACCCACTCCTCTCCTTCCGGTCCCCACTCAGCAGACTCTGCCTCGTCGAAGCCTCGAAAACGTCGTCCACGCCCTCGCCCGTCAGGCTCGAGCACTCGAGATACTTCTTCGCGCCTATCCGCCGCCGCACGTCCTCGCCTTCTTCGGGGGTGATGAACCGCTCGCTGCGTTTGCGCATCTCTTCCTGGGCGACGGGGTCTTCGCGGAGGTCCTTCTTGAGGCCGACGAGGATGATGGGGACGCCTTCGCAGCGTTCTAGGACTTCGGGGTGCCTGTCAATACTTTGTTAGCAATGCTGGAAGGTCAGATGGGTGGATGTGTGGTACCATTTAGTTGTGATATTAGATAACGAGTCACGACTCGAGAGGGAGAAAGCGATGAGGATGACGTGTGCTTGGCTGTAGGCGAGAGGCCGTAGACGTTCGTAGTCTTCTTGGCCTGCTGTGTCCCATAGAGCGAGCTGGACGGATTTGCCATCGACGCGGCAGTCTGTTACGTAGTTTTCGAAGACTGTGGGGACGTATCGCTGGGGTGGTACGTCAGCATATGGTGTGGAACGGGGTGGGCAGATGAGGGACGTACTGTTGGGAAGTAGCCCAATGTGAAGACACTCAGTAATGAAGTCTTGCCGCATGCACCGTCGCCGATGATGACCAGCTTTCTGTACTCAGCCTGTCAGCTCTGCCCACGAGTGTACACGTTCGAAGTGCATACCGCCGCATCACCGACTGATCGTTGGTAGCCATTGTGTGGTGTTGCGCTTCTGATACTCCGCTGTGTCGTCTCGTCTGCCCCGGGCTCCAATGGCCGTCCAAGAATATGAGCGTCACCAACTCAAGCTCTCCAGAAGCAAGAAGCTCTTGAAGTAGTATGCTGTTCTATGTCCGGCTTTTAGACGGCAGTGCTATGGACGGCTGAACGAGTAGCGGTCCGATGAGTTGATGCGTGAAAATGCGAGTAGTCGTAGTAGAAGGGAGGTTCGTATTCTCGACCAATGTAGGCTGGTGTTGTACAGTCCGGCTTGGGGAGGTGGCCTTGTCGTACCCGTTGAAGTCGGCGCAAACAGCTTTCCCTACGCTCGACCAAGGAAGGATTGGACAAGGGCGTGGAGTCGGGTTCGGCAAAGAGCCTCAGCTGAATCTGGTCAGATATAGGAAGCCGGCGGCTGTAACAGTCCGTGGAGCAATGCAGCAACAGGGATCTGCCACTTTGTGCTACTGCGCCACAGCTCGGAGAATAAGGTTCTCTTGGTCAGGAAGCGACGACCGTCGAGACATAGCAAATCACCGGCACACAAAGCCAGCTCTCCGACACGTCCACCGTCACTGCATGCCACCGACAAAGCGGGCCTCCCCCTTTGATCCCTCCGTCTCCCTCACTGCAAGACGGAAGGAGTCACCTGCGACATCAAGCAAGCATCAGGTAGGCCTTTCACCGAACAAACGACGTTGGAGGGGCCGGCACAGACAATCTGGTAGCCTGCCTATTCTTCGTCGCTAGAGATCTTCTTCCTCACTTGCTGACCCACCACTACCATCACAGACACAACTCTCTAGCACGTGACACTCTTCACCACCCAACATGGCGAGCACCGCGAAAGCACCGCCTCCACCCCCGACATCGAACCACGTCATAACAGGCCCGCCCAAGGGTGCGGTGGGCGGCAACCGCAAGAAGCAGAAGCGGAGAGCAAAGCAGGCGGCAAAGGCGAGCACTCACCCCCCTCCGCCAGGTGGCAGTCGGCCTGAGGACTTGGGGTATGATGAAGACCCGCTGGGATATGAAGATGAGGATGGGTACGACTACTCCGACGATGATACCTACACCGACCACTACCTCCCACCTCACGCCGGTCCCAACGGGTACAGCATGCCACCACCCCCAGCTCCGGGTGCGAGCAGCAACAAGAAGAAGAAGCTTGGCACTCACCACTCCTACTCTCCCTACAACAGAGCCATGCCGAGCAATCACGTGCCGCCACTGCCCGCGCCTCCACGTCAGCCCGCAGGTGTGATGCAGAAGAACATCTGGAACACCAGCAGTGCCCAGGAGCGCCAGAACATCAAGGACTTCTGGCTCAATCTCAGCGAGGAGAAGCGCAAGGGCTTGTTGATGATCGAGAAGGAGACCGTCATGAAGAAAATGAAGCAGCAGCAGAAGCACTCTTGTTCATGCACCGTGTGTGGGAGGAAGCGGACGGCCATAGAGGAGGAGCTTGAGGTCCTGTACGAAGGCTACTACGAGGAGCTGGCGCAATACGCACACCATGATCACCCTCCCCTCCCCTCCGCCAACGGTCTCATGCCCGACCCTCTGCAGCGCCGCGGTCCACATCCACTGGCTCTATCTCCACCGCCACCACCACTCCCTCACCACAAGACGAGTCAGCTGCAGGAGCACTTCGACGACGACGACGAGTATAGCGAGGAGGAAGAAGAGGAGGAGGAGGAGTATTCCGGGGAGGAGTACTCCGAAGAAGATGAACAAGAACCGGAACCGGAACCGGAACCGGAACCGTTGGCACGCCAGGGCGCCAATGAACTCTCCATCTTCGGCAAGAGTCTGACCGTCAAAGGTATCCTCGCGCTCACTCCTTGGTTAGAAAACTTGCAAAACGGGCTAAACGGTACCGCAGACAACCTTCTCACAGTTGCTGACGACCTACTGGACAACAACGGCACCAAGTTCATTGAGATGATGGAGCAGTTGGCGGAGCGGCGCATGGCACGTGAGAATCAGGCAGAGTACGAGGCCGCGAATCCGAACCATGCTGGCGCATACCCACCTCGCGATTCTGCCTATCATCATGAGGACCCGCTCACCACGAACGACGAGTTCGACGATGAGGAGGCATCGTATGATAGCAATGAGGACGAATACGATGACGAGATGGAGGAGGAAGATGAAATGGTACGCAAGAGCAAGGTTGCCGAGCACTGTCTTGGCCGAGGAGCTAACATGTGTCAGGTTGGTCTTACGGAGGAGCAGCGTGTTGAGGAAGGGAGGCGCATGTTCCAGATATTTGCCGCAAGGATGTTTGAGGCGCGGGTCTTGCAAGCATATAAGGAGAAGGTTGCATTAGATCGGCAACAGAAACTCCTTGAAGAGCTTGAAGATGAGGGGAAGCTTGAGGCTCAGAGAGAAGCGAAGAAGCACCGAGATGCGGAGAAGAAAAAGTTGAAAAAGAAGCAGCAACAAGCCGTCAAGGCCGAGGAGAAGGCGAAGAAGGACGCTGAGAAGGCGGAGGAGGAGGCTCGCTTACGTGAGGTTGAGGAGAAGAAGCTGGAAGAGCAGAGGCGCAAGAAGGAGGAGCAGCGGCAGAAGAAAGAAGAGGGAAAGCGGAAGCTGGACGAGGAGCGCGCCAAGAAGGAAGCCGACAAGGCTCGTCGATTACAGGAAGAGCAGCAACGGAAGGAGGAGGTCGATCGCAAGGCGCGGGAGCAGAAGGCTGCGGAGAAGGCCAAGAAGGAGGAAGCGCGCAAGCGGGATCACGAGGAGCGTGAAGCGCGTGAGAAACAGCGCAAGGTTCAAGAAGAGAACGAGAAGAAGGAGCGTGAGGCGAAGGCGTTAGCCGAGAGGCAGGCTACGGAGCGTGTGAAGGCGGCGGCGCAAGCACCTCTACAAGCACGCCAGCAGATCACGAAGCGCCCATCGCAAGCTGGAATGGTGGCCATTCCTCCTGTGCTCCAGAAGCAAGTCAACTCAGCTGTTTCCTCGCCACACCCAGCAATCGCAACACCAGCGATACCAAAGGCGCCAACACCCGCGAGGCCACGCCAGACATCTCAGCAGGGTTCGCTCGCTTCGTCACCGAAGCAAACGCAGTCGCAAACATCGACCGCGCCAAGCAAATCTTCATCACCGGCAAGCAACCAGGCCCCACAACAACAGCAGCCATTAGCAGTAGGCCCGCAAAGGACGATCATGCAGAAAGCTGGCAACCAGCAGGGGGCGACACATCCTCCGCACCCGATGCAGACATCCTCACCACTCCATCAGCAGCCGATGCAGCCGCCACCAGGTATGAACCATCATCCCCACCCACCTGGCGGCTTCAACGGCATGCCGCCCGTGGGCTACAACCAATTCCAAGGACCTCAAGGACCGATGATGCACAGCAATATGGGTCAGCGCGGCCCAATGCAGATGTATCCACAGCATGGAGGCCCACCGATGGGCATGCAGAATAACAGATTTGGCTTGCCTGGCATGAACGGCATCCTGCACTCCCCACCAGGAATGATGGACCAACAAGGGCGAGGAATGGGCTTCCAATTCCAAGGTCCCGGACCTGGTCAGCCTCCACCTGGCTTCGCTCCCCAGCAGATGGCTCAGCAACCCAATCACACACTCCCAATCGGTCAGCCTCCAGTATCCGCCGCACTCGGCAGTGAGGCTCCCAGAGCCCCTCTTTCAACACACTCTCGACAGCAGTCAGCGAGCGACAAAGAGCGTTTTGAGTCAGCAGCCAACCAGCCGATTGCCCGTCCAGCACCAATCCAGCGACCCAGCAGTGTCAAGCCACCAAACCATCAGCACGCGGACGTTGATGACTTGTCGACGGCTCTAGGTAGCAGTGCTCTACTCGACGACATTGAAGACGACGCTACCACTAAACTCGAGAACAGGCGCTCGTCTACACTGGCGCATGCTCCTCGAGACGGTCAACCAAGAGGTATGGCTTTCGGCGCACCCGCACCGGGCTTCGGCAACGCTCCAGGCTGGAACGCACCAGGCCTCAGCTCCTTCGGCCAAACACCAGGACTCGGACAGCCGAGCTGGGGCAGCCCCATCCCGAACGCAGGCTTGAGCAGCGGCTGGGCGAACAACAACGCCGCTTTCGCAGCGAACGGAGCTTTCGGACCTCTCGGCGGTGCTCCTATCCCTCGTCCAGCTGGTGGCAGCCTGAACAGACCACTCACGATCCGCCACGCGGTCTGTAACGCGTGCAAGCAACTCACTGCGACCAAGCAAGGCGAAGGCGACAGCTTCCACGACGTCGACGTTCTCTTGCGCCAGATCGGCCTCCATAGTCCACAGCTCGACTCACCACCTTCGCTTCGCGAGATTGAAGAGATCTGCGAGACGGAAGGTGACAGCCAAAACGGCGGCGGCGAGCTACAAGTCCGCAAGGACGGTCCCGGGCCCGAGAGCTTTTCGGTCAAATGGGTGGCTGACGCTACGACTCCGGATCAAGGCAGAGGTGGCATCAGCGGGCTAGGCGAAATCGGTTCTCCCATGCCTACACGTGCGTCGCCTTCTGCTGGGTTCGGTGCGCCGGGGATGGGCAGGGCACCGGGTACTTTCCCGAATCTGGGTGCTGTCGGTTCGACTGGACTGGGGCTCTAGAAAGGCACGAAGACTGCGGCCGGACAAGGTCGAGGTTTCTTCTGCCACAGGGCTAAGTGCGAGGAGTGACTTCAAACCTTCTGGCGAGGCTTTCCGAGATAGCGGTCACTGCTATGGATGGCCTTTCTTCTCTCAATGGAAGACGATGCTACCATCAATGTTCTTTAGCAGGGTGAACGAGTGACTTGATAAGCTGAATCGAATGGCAATGGCTCTGCTTGTTGCTTGAGTCTGTGATCCAGTCTCGCGCAGCTTCGTTGCTTCTGTTGTCTGAATACATTGCTGAACTGCAGGCAGTGTTTTGCTTCATCATCGATGTAAGTCATCCATCACCTCACTTGGTGTTGCATATGACTTGCCACACCTGCCTAAAATATTTAAGTAGATGTAGAGCCGCGCCCATCGCTACAAACTCTCTTTCTTACCTCGCTCTCTCATCTTTCTTATCCTCACGTTTGGGAGCCAAACTGCATCTTCTCCGACTTCGAAACGACCGGGATTTGGCCACAGGACATCTTTCTGACCATGACGAGCGATGATATAGCTGTAGCTGTGTGATGTCCAATACAAACAATCGTATGCTGCAGAAGACCCGGACTCAGTGCCAGCAGTCCCGCCACCGGCCTACACTGCATGCTGCCCCTACACTGCATGCTGCCGTGGTGAACCTTCTTCTCGAGCTTGCAGTTGAGTCTTCGACTGTACCCAGTCCTCGCGTGCCAACGACCATCGTGAGCTTCTCCTGGAGATCATGCAACGCATGGTCTTGTAAGCCTTCCATCTTGTTGGTTTGCTCCGCTGTAGTCCTGCTCGAAAGGCCATGTTTCCTTCTCATCGCCGCATACCATCACAATGTGGAGCACGGTTTGGCTTTCGCCTTTTCTTCCTCGTTTGCTTGAGGCGAGAAGTCAAAATACACCTTAGCCGTGGGTCAGAACGTCACGACCACACCCCAAGAAGCTATATATGCCGCAATGCCGTCTGAAGCTCAAAAGATCATGCAGGAGCTACCGCACGAGGCTCTGCTTCTCGTGGCTTGCTTTCAGTCCTGAAGCTTTCGGAGATGGATATCGACTGCATCAGACCTTGTCCACGGAGAGTTGTGCAAATGGACTCTCCAAGTGGATGCATCGTGGCTAGTTAATGTGATCGACAGTGCATTTGTCTATAAAGCAGTGGTCTCCCGGCAAGCAGCCAACTCTATCGTATTGCTTCTGGTAGGATACAAACTCACCTTCGTCCTCCGTCTTCGGGATTTTGCCAGAGGAAGCAGCATTCATCGTTCGTTCACACCTTCGTTAGCACTCTCGCCGTCAAAAATCCTACCACTTCATTGCCAAAACAGATCACTCCCAAATCCCGTCCAACATGAAAGCCACGATCCTCGCAACCGCTCTCCTGGCCTCATCCGTAGCAGCGGCACCAGTAGGCAGCCGCACAGGCTCTGCCCTCGAGCCACGGCAATCGAACAACTCCGGATCGACCTCCACCTCGACTTCCAACTGCACCGGTCTGCTCTGTGGTGTCACTAGCGGTGAGCAGGGCTTCACCAACATATGGACTGCATATGATCGCTGACACAGATGTTGTAGGTAGCGCCGCGGCAGCAGAGGATGGCCAGAGCACGAGTTCTTCGAGCACGTCGGAGTGCAGTAAGTCATCTTGGCGCGGTTTGAGGACCTCAGATGGATGGTGTTGACGGACGACAGCGGCTCTAGGGACGTGTTCGAGTGGCGCGAGTGCTGCTGGACCGAGTGGATCGAGCAGCTCGACCAGCTCTAGCGGCGTCTTGGATACTTTGAAGGGGCTTGTTCCTGGCTCGGCATGAGGTTGTCATCGCTGGACGGAAAAGAGCCAGAGTACAAATGGCAGATTTCGATCTTCTCCTCAATGGCATGGACAAATCTGAAGCCATGAGAGATGCTGAGATGCTTGAACCACGAGCTTGATGATGGGGAACGATATATGATCTGAGAATACTGCCTTACACCTCCACGCCCGTCACAGCAAGGGCCCTTCCTAGGGCCACGTTGTAACTCATGTGCCAGGAGGACAATCATCGACACTTACTTCTGTCTTAACTTTGCAGCTTCCATACACCATCGTACGTTACCGTCGTGTAGCATAACCAACCCCTCTCGCCAGGCAGATGGGATTGTGCAGACCAGAGTTCGCCCGAAACGCTGGCACCATGCCTCTCCGCTTTCCCATCGCAGTGCAGGAGCTCCGCTGTGGTCCGCAGAGGTTAATTGGCAAGCTCGAGATCGAAGATTATACCACAAGCAAACCCAACCCCTCTCCCAGTCCCATGGGCGACTCGACTTGAGCTGCGGACCCAATGCTCACCCCTCAGGACTACCGATATGAGCTCCTCACTGTGTTCCAGAAAGTCCAGTTGAGTCCCACCTCTACGAATATTTCTTCTCGAGTAGCGATGCTGTCGTGCATGGTCATGCTTCTACTTGCCCATTGTGGCAAACGTAAGAGCTCTATTGGCCGGGGCTCGCTGCACCTACTTAAGGTTGCATGTCGGACTGCCGAATCTGCACGCTTTTCTCGTCTCGAATGGGGATAGTAATCTTCGATGTTTGTGGTAGGATCCGGCGCTACTGTATTAACATGCGGCCTGATGTGATTGGTGTCTTGTGTTTCTTACGGCAGGTGAAGTTCTCCAACCTGATGATGAAGTGTGTAGAGACCATGTTGTTCACGATATGATACAATGGAAGCGTGGGCTGAGGAGATGCTGGTGGTGGGAGTTGATCAGTTCATTGAGGGTGTAGAACTTGGTAGTAGAGCAGAGTGACGTCTCACGTGCTCCTGCCCTCGCTGGCGCCCGTGCTTCACCGCTTTTACCGATCTAGTTTCACGCTAAGGAGGGTCAGGCATAAACTTTTCGAAGCAAAGTGAATGACTTTCTCCCCTCTTCAAACCACCACCCACCACCAAACAAGACAACGAAGTCGCACTACCTAAGGTATTATACAGCACACACACATTACCACTTCGTCGTCAAGATGCCGCAGGCTATCGTTGGGCACTAAAACTACTGCTGGAGAGAGGGCCTCGTGCTCCCTCTCCAGTCCGGTTTTGCTCTTCGAGTTCTTCAATCAGACCCACGACGATAGCATATTGCTTGCTCGCAGCCTCGAGAGCCTGCTCAGAAATCCGATACGAGCGACCATTGATTGCTCCTACGATTCGCGACGAAGTATAGATCTGATCACCGCCGACGATCAGGTCCTCCATTATTCATACAACAGCGCAGCCAGTTGCCACGAAGGCGACATACCGCGATTGCACTAAACCGACTCCTGAGATACACGATCCTACTACCTTCTCTTAACACGATCCCGTCCCTCTCTTTCACATTCCGACGGAAAGATGTCAAAACACAATCCGCCGTCGTTCATGGGTGGGAGCATGCGCAAGAAGTCTGGTGCCCACGATGCGCCCCACAAAACTAACAAGAATTCGAGGAGTGTTCTCGCGAGTAAGACCAAGACTCGTGCTGCTGCTGAGGCAGACACGAGCGGCGAAGGAAGCGACGATGATGGAGAAGCTAGTAGTGCTACTGAGGAGGCAGTCTCTAGCAATGACGAGCCAGATGTCAGCGCCCTGGCAAGCGTACGGCAGCAGCACAAAGGCAAGGCTGCACTGCGGTTGCCAGGGCATGAACTTACCGGTGACGATCTGTTCAGCGATATCCATATGGGTGACGCGCAGGCCTCTCCTGGAGCTCAAGTCGACGAGAAAGCAGCAAGCGACGATGAGGACTATGCAGGCCTGGAAGATGTCAGTGAGAGCGACGACGATGAAGTAGAGATGGCCGAAGCTACCATCTTGAAATCTGTGGAACAGGACCTGATTGAGGAATTCGAGATGACCGAGCAGCGTCGCATTGCCAGCACAGTCACCACGAATCTCGACGTAATGGCGTTGCGCGACGATGAAGATACAGCCCGTCGCCTTGGTTTAATGCAGGACGACGACCTTTTTGGTGGAGTCTTATTCCCGGTGGACATGAATGTGGACCCGTTCGGTGGTCTGTCAAGCAACGCTGATGAATATCGGCACATGTGGGATGCGGCAGAGCAAACGATATGGCGCATGCCAGACACAGCACGCAGCCGCGAAAGCAGTGACCCAATCAGTGGTACGCAAAAACGCGTGCGATTTGAGAAGACACCCTGCAGCACCCCTAGCGTTAGCGAGGATGAAGATCCGAGTGAAGCTTTTCCGGATCTTTTCACGCCAGCAGATGATCCCGTGATCAATCACCAAATTGCCATCGGCCTCTTTCATGACACGCAGATTCAGCAGCGCGACTATAATGACAACGAATCTTTTTACGACTTTGACGACGAAGACGAGGAGCTGGCGTTCCAAATCGATGAAGAGAGCAACTCGGATGACGACACGAGTAGCTACGATTGTATGTACACATGACGTTGACATGAATAGGCGACATGACTAACATCAACGACAAGCCGATGAAGAAGGCGATACGACTGATGAAGAAACGCCCGAAGAACAGATCGCCAAGCGAGATGAGAAAAAGCTCGCAGCTTCCAGAGCTGCTGGTAGCAATCCACCCACACCTCTTTCTGCGCGAGCGAAAATACTAAAGACGCCCCGTACTGCCACCACCAATTCGTCTGCTACGCCTCGCCCGACCACCCCAGGGTCCTTCAAAGGCCCTGTAACCGGCGAGTTCCAGGCCGATCCCACCCGAGCTGCTGTCAGAACAGCTGCGGGCAAGCTTGTGATACAGCCACCCTCGAAGCCACTCGACAAGGACAAGGCGTTCTGGGAGCGCGCTCGATCCGCGGCTGGCAGTCGCAATGGCAGCCCACGCAGCTCTTTCCACATATTGCGCAGCAACAGCAGCGACAGCATGCCCTCCCGTCCACTCACGGCCAAGTCGACGCTTGCCAACGAATTTGGTGGAAATCTTGAGTTCATCCGCGACAACGATGTTAGTGGCATCGCTGAAGACATGTACCCTCACATGAAGTCCGGCCCTCTCACATCGTTCTCATCGCTCACCGGCACGGATGAGGGCGACAGTGGCCATCGTATGGACATGGACATGCACGATCTCGTCAATATCGCCGACTCGGACTCCGAGACCGAAGGGTTGCCGAGTGGTGCCATTACCTCGCCTGCCGACTCAGGGGCGCCCGATACTTTCTACTCTGGTGGCGGCCTCGAACGTCGTAGCTCTGACCTCATGGACCACTTCACTCAGCATCGCGGCATCATCGGTTCTTTCCGACAGAACCAGCAGTTCGCGAAGCAACTCAGCTCGCAAGCCTTGCATCCAGCCCAGCGGGCTTCTACCCACGAATTCAATGCTCTTCAAAAAGGCCGACGCGGCGCCGCAAACATCCCCATCACGCCTGCCCGCAAGAAGCGGATATCTCAGGACCTGACATCAAGCCGCAACGGTGTTCGCAAGAGCATCAGCAGCCCTCTTACGAATCGTCGTCCCAGGAGTCGTGGCGGCTCTCTTGGGAAGGCGAACTTACTCCAGACGTTCTCTCGCAACCCCTTCGAGTGAGCTCATCCCTGCTGTCCTGACCAACTCAATTCAGGTTGCGTTAACCGGCACCGGCGTCCTGGACACATCACTTGGGCTGGCGTTCATCTGTTTCTCCTTCGCAAGAATGCATATCGCAACAAGAGCGTCTATTATACAACACACTATTCACGTCTATCTTCAGCGAGGCGTTGGAGGCGTTACAGCTCGTCATTGCCGCCTCTTCTTCGAAGGCGTGGCAATGAACGCTGCTGTGAGATACCCCCTGAGGTTTCCAAAAGTGTTTTAAAGTATTTTGGCTGGCACGAAATGCTTTGAAAGGGTATGGAAGCGACCTGGGAGTGGCACCGCGCAGGCCGTCGGCTAGATTCACAATTTGGTAGTGACACAAAATCTTCACGTGAATGTTCTTTCTTGTTCTTTACAGATCGAGACATTCACTTCACCGGGCTATGTAGGTTTGACGTAGGTATTTATGACTCTTTCTCGCGTTCACTACGGGCTTCCTTGGACAACACCTTCTCTCAGCTGCCGGACTTGCAAGGCCTCAGATACTGTACTTCAGTATGTCTTCCACGACAACCACGCAAGACCGCGATGAGGTTGCCGAGGACCTCGCAAACGTCATCGACGTTCGGAGCTACCCAATTTACAACATCGCCTGCCACGAACTCCTTATCCGCCACAGAGTCCACGAAGCGCATCGCGCAGGCCAACTCTACGATGCTGGTTGCTACGCCGAAGTTAGAGAACTCTGTTACGATATTGTACAGGCTCGTCCTGCGGAGGCGATCTTAGCGCGCTGTCACACACTTTTGGCGCAGAAATAAGTGCTAAGCCACTCGGCGAGCGGGAGGGAGTGGCATGCTTTGAAGGCTATTCGGGCGTGGTAAGTACACTTTTAAAGGTGCCCCTTCCTGGTGAGGCATTTACTGATGTCTTCTTTTGTGCATTAGGCAAACCGTGATCGATAGGACGGGGGTATCGAGATTTCCCATCAAGGAGGCGAGGGAGGGTCTAAGGATCGCGGAAGACTTGCGTGCTGAGGCTCATGCAGAGCTTGAAGATGATGTGGTGGTGAAGGTGGAATCGGTCGACTAGGAGTTGTGAAAGGATGGCTCGATGCCTGGAAGTTTCAGAGTTTGAACTCAAAGTTTGCTCGCTCCCAGCCGCCACTCGCCGTCGCTGGCGTTTTGTTGGACATGTTCTGCGCAAGGTTGGATTTGAGCTGTTGGGTACGTTCGCTGCAGAGTTCGTAGATTGTACCGATGTTGAACAGCAGGCCTTGGAAGGCTGGCGAGCGTGTTGCAAGTTCCTCGAAAACTGTACGAGCTTCCGTGAATTTGCAGATGTAGAGCAACCCAACAGCAAGATTTGAGGCCAGTGATGAGTCTTCCGGATGCTGTTCGCATAGAGACCGCCAGTGTTCGACGGCCTTAGAAGTATCACCATTGGCAGCAGCTAGCAATGCAATGAGCGAATCTTTCCGCACGCCAGCATCCATTTTGCTCATGCTTTGTTGTGCGCCAGAAACATCACCAATTCGAAGCCGCAGCAGTGCCTTTCTGTAAGCTAGCTCATCACCGTTGGGGTCCCTGAGCGTATCCAGATGTCGTGTTGCCGTCTCAAGCTCGCCCATCTCAACCAAGGTGTCTGCAATCCTGAAGCCGAGATCACGCAGTCTAGCAGCCCAGATAGCCACATCCTCGTCGTCCTCAGCAGCTTTGGCATCTGTGATATGAGCTCGAACTTCTGCAGACAGCGCATAGAGCGCTATGATGCCTCGTCGCCCTCCATCAGCTGCGGCGATAGACTGGAGTCGTACTAGTAGTATTCTCAGCTCCCATGGGATAAGTGGTGTCACGGTTTCTGCGCCTGGAGCACTGCGAGCCAGGAAGTCTGTCAACGAGGCGGCTTCGACTGCTGCCAGGTCCGCTCGTGAAATGAGGACCAAACAGGCAAGGCGCACGTATAACAGTTGGAAGATCCGGACAGCATCTTCAGCGTGACATCTCGCAAAAGCGATCAGGGCTGTGCCTGCTGCTCGACGGAAGTGGCCATTCTTTAACAGCTCCTCCAACGGCGTATCCTGGGGTGGCTGATGCTCGGACTCCAGAAACCCAACAGGTATATCCTCTGTGCTAAGCTGGTGGTAGCTTGATGGGTCCTTCAGGAAACGCAAGTCCACATCTACGCTTTGGCTGACCTGTAGGATGGGCTCGGGTGTTTGAGGTTCCAATCCCACGACAGGAGCGTCGATCGTTGAAGCCGGCGAAGGACTTCTGAGAGGACTCGCCAATGGACTGCGATGCCTTAGCTACTATCGATAGCTTCCTGGGGGTGACAGGCATACTCGTCTACAGCATCCAATGGGCCTCTCGTGGACCGCCGGGGAAGTGGATGAGATATGTTCCTGCTCTGGCGTTTGGTGCTTCCGCTCGGCGAGATTGGAGAAGCCATTGCAATCGTCGAGCTACCGAATTGTTCTCACAACATGCTGCTACACATAATGATCTGATCACGTGCTGTGTGTTTGTGAGGTCTGGGTGCGCCGGAGATGTGGCGATATCCCCGCAAAATCGAAACCTAATTTCCCCTGCACCGATTTTCTTATTCACACCATGTGACTCAAGCTCTTGATAATCTTCCCACCAGCTTGCCATTGTCTCCTCCACCTCTCCCCAACCCAGAGAGTATCTAGCGAATTCGACGCATGCGCCCAGCAACGATGCTACAAGCCACCTCGGCCAAGCGAGCCGTCCAATGCTCCACGCGCCGCTTCTCCTCGACTCCCAAAGCGGCGGCGGTATCGCCGTATCGAAAGACCACCCAACAACCCACACAGTCGCAGGCGAGAACGACACGGAATGTTTCTGACACGGCAACACGCTCGGCGCAAGCTGTGGCAGTCGCACATCAACGACCAGTCCCCTCTCCGGCATTCAACCGCGACGATGATCGGCTACGAGACATACAGCCGCTCCAGCCATACCGGCAACAGGAGATGGACCACAGCTTTGTCGGCATGAAGGGAGGCGAGATCTTTCACGAGATGATGAAGAGGCAAGGCGTTAAACATATCTGTATGTTTCGCCCAGTCAATGGCTCGTGACTCATAGGGTACTGATATGTGATGCAGTTGGGTATCCCGGTGGCGCCATTCTACCGTGCTTCGACGCTATCTACAACAGCAAAGAGTTCGAATTCATTCTTCCGAGACACGAGCAGGGCGCTGGGCATATGGCGGAAGGCTATGCTCGCGCCACCGGCAAGCCCGGCGTTGTCTTGGTCACATCCGGTCCAGGCGGCACTAACACTGTAACACCGATGCAGGACGCTCTCATGGATGGCACTCCGTTGGTCGTCTTCACCGGACAGGTGGTCACATCGGCAATTGGCTCGGATGCATTCCAGGAGGCCGACATGATCGGCATATCAAGAGCATGTACCAAGTGGAACGTGATGGTCAAGAACATAGCAGAGCTCCCGCGACGCATTAACGAGGCGTTCGAGATTGCTACTTCTGGCCGACCGGGCCCGGTGCTTGTAGATCTACCGAAGGATGTGACCGCTGGTACTCTCACACGACCAATTCCGATGGCATCAACTCTTCCGATTCACCCTTCCGCCGCCACCATGGCTGCCAGAGAAATGGCTAATAAGCAACTCGATGGCACTTTGCAACGTACCGCCAGGCTGATCAACATGGCGAAGAAACCAGTTATTCTTGCAGGCCACGGCATTCTCAACCACCCAGACGGTCCCAAGATGCTTCGCGAGCTCTCCGAGAAGTCACAAATTCCCGTAACTACTACTCTCCATGGTCTCGGTGGCTTCGATGAACTTGATCCAAAGTCTCTCCACATGCTGGGCATGCACGGCTCAGCGTACGCCAATCTGACTATCCAAGAAGCAGACCTCCTGATATGCCTTGGAGCTCGATTCGACGATCGTATAACTGGTTCCGTTGCACGATTTGCGCCTCAAGCCCGCGCGGCTGCTCTTGAGGGCCGGGGCGGTATTGTGCACTTCGATGTTCTTCCGAAGAACATCAACAAGGTCGTGCAAGCCACAGAGGCCGTCGAAGGCGATGTCACTGCAAATCTGGCCATGTTGCTTCCCAATGTTGAGAAACGAACAGAGCAGGATCGAGCAGAATGGTTCAAGCAGATCAATGCATGGAAGGAGCGATTTCCGTGGGCATACCAAAAGGAAGACGGACCTGATGATATGATCAAGCCGCAAACCGTCATTTCAATGCTCTCGGACCTTACTGCACACCGCAAAGAGGACACCATCATCACAACTGGCGTTGGACAGCATCAAATGTGGGCGGCGCAACACTACCGGTGGCGTACACCACGAACCATGATCACGTCTGGTGGCCTGGGAACTATGGGCTACGGTCTTCCAGCAGCAATTGGCGCGAAGGTCGGCCAACCTGATAAGCTCGTGGTAGATATCGACGGCGATGCCTCATTTTTAATGACGCAGACCGAGCTCGGCACAGCCGCGCAGTTCAACATCGGCGTGAAAGTCCTCATCTTGAACAACGAGGAGCAAGGCATGGTCACTCAATGGCAATCTCTATTCTACGAGGACCGCTTTTCGCATACTCATCAGCGCAACCCTGACTTCGTCAAGTTGTCGGAAGCTATGCACGTACCAGCCCGACGGACGAAGAAGATCGGGAATTTGAAGGAGGATCTGCAATGGCTGATCGAGGGCAGCGGCGAAGGCCCGGCTCTCCTGGAGGTTGTGACAGATCAGAAGATCCCGGTGCTGCCTATGGTGCCTGGTGGTGCTGCGCTGCACGAGCTGCTGGTGTACGACGAGGCCAAGGAGAAGGCGCGGAGAAAGCAGACTCGTGAGCGGTCCGGACGATGAGTGCTTCTATCTTCTGTCTGATTGTTGGAATTGGGTGGCGTTTTGAGCGTTCTTTGCTTTGGCGGCAGCAAAAGTTGGTCGGATAGTTCGAAGATTCTGCACATGTAGCCAAATGCTACAGTATACTGATCTACAAAGTGATGCAACAGAGCTCTACAATTCGGCTACTTGATAGGCTACTTTACGACTTGGCATTCTTCGAACGCTAATTGCCTACTTTGGGAACAACGACTGTTGTTCTGGACATCGGTTGAGCGTCTTCTTGCGCTTGACGAATCTCGTGCTGCGTGCTATGCTGCCACTGGTTCTGCTCAACAGCCCGACGATTGCGGGTTGTTACTCTGCTTGTTCCAGAGCCGTGGTCAGACTCTTCACCGCAACGTCGAGCGCATCCAAAACAATGCATCTTCGCCTGTCGAAGGAGCCCTGTTCTAGATGCTTCACACAACACGTGCTTATCGCTCTGGTCAAATATATACTCGCGGAACCAAAATGCGGTGACGGATACCAGGTGAGGTCGATCAGTCGGAAGCCGCCATTTCTTCCCCGAGTCTGAAACCGGTCGACCGTATGCTAGTCTAGTGCGATCGACAAGGTTGATCTAGCTCGCGTGGCGCGTTCCGAAGACTTGGAAGCCTCGAACGATAAATATCAGCGGTGTTGAGTGCGGTGAGAAGTTGATGGTGTGTGGTGTTCGAGACACGTATTGAAGTGGAGGGTCGCACAGCATGGACAATCTCGGCAGCCACGTCTGCGGGATTGGAGACGTGGTCGACAAGAGTCCAGGCACGTGGGAGGACTGCTTCGATTCCGCGCTACTGCCGGCTGTTTTCTTCCTGGGTTGCCTGGGTCGGAAGGAATGGCCCGGCTGCCTATCCTTGTATATCTTGTTGGAAGTTGCTTCTGACAGGCCCGGTGTTGTTCGGCAGAGGTGGACAGGAGTTTATTATGAGTCGGGCAGAAAGGAGGTCTGCGCTGATCATGGCGGAGCGCATTCCCGGTGATATATGATGTGTTCCCCATCTGTCTGGAAGTGTCTCATCCCTGTGCAACGTGGCCCGATAAGATTGTGAAACGGCTTCTGGAATTCTTAAGTGCACATCTTCGCTGTCTGTCGAGGACCGCATTCTCTACGGTCCAACTCAAACATTCGCACACCAAAGGCCAACACACAATATCGCCCAGAAATCGTTGTTCGGGAACCTTACGCAACACGTACTACACGACTACCACACGTTCCAGACTTCCTGAGCTCGGCGTTCACCTCTTGCGTTAGCTTGAGGCGTCCAACTCGTAATCGTCTTACCATCGCCTGTCTTTATGTATATTGCAGGCCCACTACCTTCCCGGAATCAGCGACCACCGAAGCTCAAGTAAAATATACCAGCGACCAGATTGTTTGCTCAACACCAGAACCGAGCACGACTTCAACACCAACCATCGACATGTGTGTCGCAAGCCTAAACGTCTCGACGCAGCCATGCGCACATCGGTGGTACGATCTCCGGCGCGCATGCACATCCTCCAACAACCTTGCCAACTGTCCTGAGCGGCTACAGCTCGAAGGCTGGGAGATCCGAAACCCGACCTGCCCCTGGTGCGGTGACGAAAGCGAGATCTCCATCCACGAATCGACGCATAGGCTCTTCGGCAGCACTTCGCCCATGGCTTCATCACCAACCTTGTCCGAGATGGGCAATACCCGCTCCCGTCGCAGCGGCAGCAATGCAACGATGGAGTCCTTGTCTCGCGTTAGCAGCATCGCAAGTGTCGAAGGCGACAGTACGCAGAGGGGTCGAGATATGAACGAGCGGCTGGATATATACCTCCGCTCGCTGCCTCACGAGGTACTTCCGAGCGCGGCGAAGAACTATCCAACGTACTCGCAATCATCGTCGGCTTCTACATCTGCGGATGAAACGACATTGGCGGAATTCCAAATGATCAGGAGGACGAGCAGTGGGCTGTCGAGGGGGTGGAAGAAGAGCCTGCGGTTTAGCATAGGCATGCTCAGGACTTGATCGATGTGAGCGATGGACTTGATTACTGTCGGTGTTGTTGTTTTAAATTAAGCATTCTTGAGCGTTTGATGCTGGGTTTTGGTGAGCGCACATATGCAGAGATACCCGGGTTTTACCCATTTGACGTCGCTCGCTCATGGAGGGCCTTCCTGGTGGAGGACATTGTTAAGGCGCTGGGCATGGCCGATAATGTCGCCAATAGCTAGATACCTTAGATAGCACAGCCGTAGCCAGTCCTCAGACTGAAGCAGGTTGGTGCTCGACTGCCGACTGTTATGAAATTGTGAACAGCCTCACATCTTCTTCCTGCCAGCACCATATTGATCAGTGATGAGATGGAATGCCTTGATATGGCTTTGTACTATTAAGACCATTACTCCAAGTCGCAGCTAGACGGCAACCCTGCGTTGACCGTAACGCCCACCCTGCCTGTGACCGGCAGTCCACGCTCAAGATGCGCCTTGAGAGTACCCGCCAGTTTCGCGCAAATTTCCTGTTCGAACTTCCTGTACTCCTCCTCAACATCCTGATCCTGTGACTGACGATCAGAACCTAATGTCACAGTGCGCAGTGACAACGGCAGAACTCTGAAAGCTTTCCGCAGGAACGGCCATTCCCGCTTGAACTCTTGTCGCACGGTATTGATGTCCTGTTCCCACACAGATCGGCCATACAGCTTGTAGATCAAGAAGAGACGCTTTAAGTCGACACAGGGTCCAAGGCATTTGAGCACCGAAGTCGCATGTTCGAATGCTCCGATCGGCACCGTGAGCTCTTGGACGGCAGCAAGTCGTTTAGCGCTCAGGTCGCAAACCAGGCTGGGGAACGTGTACAGGTAGTCGGCACGGTGAGGTTCGTACGCCCTGTATCTTATCTCGAGGGGGCTGCTGGCGTAGAAGATCCCGTGCGCCTCGTGCTGGACTAGACGGCATGTTTGGAGTTGGGATAAGACACATGGCCGTGCTCTGTCGGTTCGTCGAGAGATCTCCACCGTGCCCGTTGAGTTCGTGGGCACTGTGAGCACCAGTGTATATATAGAGTTGCGAAGTTCCGCAGGAAGAGCGAAGATTCGACACTGTGACTGAGGATTGACATAGTTATCGTCAATCGCTGCCGTGGCGACACGCCTATATCTCATGCTGTAGTTGTACTGAGAGAGTTGTGCGGCGCGGACGGTTTCTAGATTCTGCTGGCTGTGGCCTGTCAAGGTTGCCGTGTGGCTAAGTTATTAGTCTTCGTTGCGAGCCTGCAGAACCCCTCTGCTTTTTCAATTTGGATTGACTTGAGCAGCTGACGAAGATGATGAGAGTATGTGTGTTCTGCGAAAGGTGATGCGGCAACGCTCTTGGATAGTGGCACGTTTGAGAGGAATCGAGCTATATACCTAAGCATTAGTCTCTACGCTATCATCAGCGCTGCCTACATTTCTGAAATGTTGTTCCAATGGAGACGAAGTCTGAGGAGCAGCAGGCAGCAGAGGAGAGTTCAGACGTCGGCCAATCCTCGGTACTCGGCTCGAAGACGGCGGCAAGAATGTGACTTGGGATATCACCACCAAAGAATATGGACGCTCCCTCACAACGACCACGGATGACACGCGTCGTTGCGAGGGCGCTGAGGTCAAATGATGTAATATGCCAGATCAGCAACCACAGTATCTTTCTTTTGTTGATTTGTTCGTCTTGTACCACGCCCACAGGGAATCTCCCACGTCAAACCTCATAACATCGTACATCATGACCTAATTCCCCAAACCCAGCAACGAGCCCTCCTCATTTCCACCCATCCTTCAACTCCTCACTCAACTTCGAAAACGGCGGCTTCGCCTCCTTCGCCTTCTCCTGATCAAACACCCATATCCCATTCGTCTGGTCCACCTCCAAATTCCCACCCGCCGCCTCCTTCACCAAAGTCTCGAACTTCGGCAGGCTCTTCGCCCGTGAGAAGAACCTCCTCTCCCACTCTCGCCCCTCACTCGCCTCCTTCTTCCGCAACGCCCGCTGAGACTCTTCTATGACCGTCTTCTCGTTCGCGGTGGAATTCATGTCGCCCTTCTCAATCATCGCCGCCACCCTCTTCCATGCCCGTCGCGTCTCGAGTGGGTCTTGGTCTTCGATTGCAGCGACTTGAAGCGCGGTTTTGGGCTCTTTCTTCGCGTTGTAAGTTTCGATGGTGGTCTTCGTCCTCGCGTCCTTAATGGTGAAGTTGTCGGTCCAGGAGCCTTCGGCGGTGTAGAGGACGGAATGTTTGTCCTTCTCCTTGCCGTGCGGGAACACGACGACAGAGAGGCTGTTTTTGCTGCCGCTGACCCAGCCGCGGCCGCTGTAGTCGATGCGTGCGGTGAGGCCGGAGGAGGAGACGATGTAGCTGCTCTTGTTGAGTTCAACGAAGGGCGAGCCGGTGATCAGACCTTCGATGTGCAGGGCCGGGAGAGTGATGAGGTAGTCCTCGTCGAATTCGTCGATGTGGTATACGGCGTGGCCGACTTGGCGGACATTGATGGTGCGACCGAAGGAGGCCTTTTGCGCATTGTAGCCTTGGAGACGCACACCGTGCTTGTTGTTCCAGATGCTGTAGGCCGTGACCGGGGGGTGGTGCGAGACTTGCTCGCTAACGAGTTGTGTGGTGCCCGCCTCGTCCTCCCATTTGCCTAAGAAGAGCTCGCCGAGGAACGGGTTGAGAGGCTTCTTCTCGCTGCCTAGCTTTTCGTTGCGGCTGGCGTATTGCTGCTTAAGTGTGCTGAGGAACCACTTGAGCACGAGGACCATCCGCTTCTCCTTGTCTTTCTCGGCGGCAGGTGCTACCAGCACTCGTGGCATTTCCGCCCAGTATGCGCTGAACTCGGTGAGAGAGGTGGTGGAGAGGATGAAGGCGGGTGCCGTCATGGTCGAGAGGTCGCCGTTGAACGAGGCCATTTGCTGTTGTTCATTAGTCCTGTTCTCTGCCTATGCTCCTACTTGACCTACCTTCAAGAAGGAAGACCATGACCCCTTGTTCGCCTGGGGCACAGCGGCCCCCTCTTGTTCGCCGGGCATGCTGCCGACTCAACAATGGTCAAGGTTGCCTCCCGTTGTCGTTCAATCAATCTGTCCAGTCAAGGGATGCTTTCGCAGGTTCCAAATTGCTTTTGCGGTTGTGAGAGTCGTACGGTTGATCGTAGGTAGAGCAGTAGTCAAGTCGGAAAGAAGGACAGTCAACGGTAGGTAAGGAAAGTTGATAAGAGTAGTATGATGTCGTCAAACAACTATTAAACGAACGATGTTCAGGTATCTCGCCCCCCCTCCATCCCTCCATGCATAAACGCCGCCAGCCACGCCGCGTAACGTCATCACAGCAGAGCACAGCACCTGCCAATCCGGGCGTGGCGCTCCATCGATTGCGGTGGCGACGGCATGTGAATGTAGTGCATGTACAGAGACAAATCGTGACGCAGTATTTACAAGAAGGATTAGGTAGTTACTATTCTACACATTCACTATAGTACCCACTCGCTGCCTCCACTCGCTTCCTGGATGCCCATCAAAACACCACCCAATGCCGCTGACCTCAGAGACATCAACATCATCGTCGAGAAGAACAAATACAACCAGCCCATGCCAGCTTTTCGTGTCCCTTGTGTCCATCCGTGTCCATGCCTCGGGGTAAGAACACCATGTCCAAACTCCATAACGCAAGCCTCTCGAATCACAGAAACCTCCCCCATCTTTTCAACTGCTCTCTTACTCATCGTAGACCCTTTCGCCTGTCAAACCTAGCAGCATCTGGAGCGTGATGAATCTTGTTGGTTCCTTCTAAGATATCCCAACCCTCTCCTGACTCTGCACCAGCCCCCTCAACATGCTCTCCACCTGCGGCGCCCCCTTCATCCAGCTCAGCTCAAACACATTGACACCCGGATTCTTAACCAGCTCCAGCACCATAACGATCAAACCCCACGGATGCGGTCTCGGCACGCCCAGACGCTCGCAGATGGCACGCATCATCGTCTGCTGCAGCGCCTCATCCCCAGACGTGAAGAAGTGCTGCAAAGCCGTGCTAAAGTAATGCGTGTGTGCGTTGATATAGCGGACTTGGTTGAGCATCGCCGTGACGAGGTAGTATCGCAACTCCGGCTGCAACTCCTTCAGTAGACGATTGAGGAGCAGAGCAGGTGCGCCGGCGGCCGAGAAGGAGGATGAGGTGGAAGTGGCGTTGATACCGACGAAGGCGATCATGGTGTTGAGAAGCAGGAGTTTCGCATTCATGTTTGGGCCGCGCTCGATGGCGGCCAGAACGATGTCGAGCTCGTCGCTAGCGAGTTCGTTGTTCCCTGCACAGCATCGCTGAAGGGCGTCTTTGATGCCGGCTTCGTTCAAGGTCTTCTCGAGATTCGTTCCAATGGTTGGCTGTTGTCGGATCTGCTCCAGGCGATTGACTTTGAGGCCCGTTGAGAAAGGATCGGGCTGCTGGGTGAGGAGAGCTCCTGTGATTGCGCTGTTCACAACGTTATGCAGCTGAAAGCAGGTGACAGGAATGCTGCTGTTGAGCAGGACGTGGTGTTCGAGCAGGAACCCGGGAAAGTCGTGATGCAGCATCAGAACGAGGCGAGTAGCGCCCCGGTAGAAGTCTGGAACGATGGCTGGCGTCTCTGGCGCGTTCAGCATCTTGCCCAGTGTCAAGAAGAGCACTTTCAACAGCTCTGCGTAACTCTGCCATCCACCATTAGATTGGGCGCGGCTAGTCATCATCTGCGGCACAAACAGGCGATGGCCGAGCAGGGCGAGCCAGCCGAACGCGAAGCCCGGGAAATACTCGGGCTGCATTACCTGCAGGGACAGCGCGAAGACCTGCGCAAGCTCCTGTTCTTGCTCAGGGCCAATGTGATGCCTCGCGTCATGCAGCTCGCACTGCAAAGTGGAGAAGAGGCGAAAGTAGAGCCGTCCATTCCATTGCTCACGCAGCTTAACCTGATCGTCATTCATAACGAGAACGACCAAGTGCATGATGGTATCAAGCGACTTGCGCTTCGGCACCGGTGGCTCGCCATCCGGCGGATTCTGGAAGACAACCATGTAGGCTATCAGCTTCGCCAGCGCATCGATGTAGACGTATGGGGCATCTTGACTGCCCCATGGCTGGCTGGACGCTCGAGTGAACTGGTTCGAGGACATCTCCAGGCAGGCGCGGAAGAAGGCTGCCGCGTCGTTGGGGTCTGCGAGCATGCGCCCTTCATGCAGCTGACGCACAAAAGCGACGTACGACCTCTCCGATGTGTCCTTGCGCTGTAGGCAGATCCATTCTTCGAACATATACTCAAGCTGATCGTGTTTCTCGTCCTGTGGCGGACTCGGCACACCATTCGCATGACCGACCGGCGCCTGCAACTTCGACATGATCTCACGGCCGTTGTCGAGTCCAGGCTCTTCCATCAGGCGCTGGCACAGCGCTTCGTAAGTAAACACGAAGTCCGACCTGAGTGCGACCGGCACGTCGCCGAGGAGTACTTCATCTAGCAAACCGTTCAGGAAACCTAGCACAAGTGGGTTCCTTTGACGCAAAGCCTTCGATGTGAAATTGTCGACGTGCTGCATGTCAAATAAATGCTCGGCGAGCAGTGCCACTACAACACCCCCGTCGAAGATCCGGTCATCCTTGTCCACTTCGACAATCTGGGAAAGTCGCATAACGATGTCCCGGCCAGCAGTCAACGACAGCTCGCTGAGATGCTTCAACAAGCGGACGAAGACCTCGATCTCCAGTCGCTTCTGCGGAGCATCGAAGATTGGATAGAAGCACTCCTCACCCGTCCAGCTGCAGAGCGCATCTTTCTGGCTGTCGCCCACACTGCTTATGAGACCGTGAAGCTGCGCAAAAATGCGGCGGATAGGCGAGTCCTCTCCAACCTCGCCAATGTGCTCTTCGGGGCTCTCACGAGCCGCCTGCTGAAGCTCCTGTAACAACTGCAAGACCCTGGCATAGAGGTCGGGAGTGCTGGCGTAGCCATTCACCTGATGCTGGCCCTGTGGTCCTTGTGCAGGATGCATGCGCTGCTGTTGCGGCGTCTGTCTCGGCAGGGCAGGTGTTTCACCCGGTGTCAAGCTAGGCAGGTAGCTGTCTGTGAGCACGTCCGGAATCTGGCGGTTGTTGTCCTGCGACTGATTGTTGGCATGCTGTGCCGGAGTAATCCGTGCTTGTCGTCCAAAGTCCTCGTAGAGCGCCAATTGCTGCCTGTTCAGGCCATTGAGATCTAGCTTGTAGGGCTCTGGAATGAGCTGAGCCCACCTGCTGATAGGCGGATTGTTAAAGGGCTCATTTGGCCTGTCCGCCGAGTGTCGGCGACGAGTTTCCATGTATTCGGCCAGTTGCGCATCGATCTCAGCCTTCGAATGCTCTTCCGCCGCACGCTCAACAAGGCCACAAACGGTATCGATGTTGTCGTTCACGAACATGATGATCTGTCCTTCCGGCAATTGCTCTGGTAAGTTGCGAGACGCCAGGATCCTGATGTTGTTCATGATGCTCATGCGTAGAGGCTCCTTGCAGGTGACCAATGCCAGGCTGCCAGACAACGACTTCACCATCGTGTGAGCACTTGATCGCAGTTTGTCGACATCGGGCTCGGCAGAGAAGTCTTTCTGAATGAGCTCGGCAGCAGAGATTGCAGCGATAGTGACGGAGCGCTCAACTACGGGAGCAATGATCTCGAAGATGGCTTGCTGAGCAGCGTTGACGAAGATGGTTCGAAGCTGTGGCTGCGTGACATTTCCAGCAGCCTGTGGAATCTGCAGCAAACCGCCGAGATCTGGAATGGCTTGGATCACTGCCTCAGGTGAGAAGCGCTCGTTGGGCGCTCTCTTCGACAGACCCATAATGTGAACATCACCGAATCCCTCGGGACCATCTGTCGCAAAGTGTTGCAGCAAGTTGTTCTCCTGAATCAGTCTACGATTCCGGATCATGTCCGCTGGCTCAATGTCCTTGATGTCGAGCTTGAGGTCCTTACACAAGACTTCGATCTCGAATTTCAGATTCAGCTTCAGCTCAAAGCAGTGGTATAGTTCGCTGAGCATGGAGAGTAACTCCATGATCCAGGGATTTGGCGGCTTGAATACCTTGGAGTCCTTCGCATAGTGCAATGCCTTGCAAGCGAACGGGATGGCCACAATGAGGCGCTGAGTGTCTTGACCTTCAAATAGCAGGTCTTTGAATGACAGGTTGCGGTGCAAGATCGGTTGATCACGCGCCAGTGTCAACGACCCAAGCCAGCCCGCCAGGTTCTTGAGGCTATTCCGATCCAGCGAGGAGTTCATAGTCGACTCGGCGTTTAGCATCTTGGCACAACTGGCATATGTCTCCCGTAGCACCTCTTGCCAGAAGATCTTCTTGTCGAAGCTTTCTAGCAGCTGCAGATACAACCCCTGGAAGTTGGGCTGTGTCTTTGCCAGCTCTTCAACCAAGTAATGCGCGAACCAATGGTGGTGTTTCTCCTCAAGTGCGCTTTGAAGATCCTTGAACTTCTCTTCCATGTTGCGCTTAGACACGTTGTTGAGCACAAACATGACCTTGTCGGAGGCCTCTTCGTCCGGGTCCTCATAGACATCCGGACGAAGAGGTGGGTCGATCTGGATGCTAGAAAATGGTGGATTGGGAGCATCGACCGGGAACTCATCGTCAAGCGTACCATTAGTGATGCCGTTGACGGTGTCGCCGTTGGTTGCCGCGTTCTCCTGCTGCAAGTCATCGAGTACTTTCTGCGCAGCGTCCACTGCCTGCGTGTCTTGTAGACTTGGAGTATGCAAGATTCTCTCCGCAAGATGAGGCCATTCGGCCAGTCTCGGAACGAAGTGCACCATCGCCTGCAGCCCGAACCGGTACATCGAGTCATCGGGTCCCCAGCCTTGCACAGCCTCGAAGATCATGTATATGGCAGCCTGTTCGGCCACGGCAGAAAGCACATGGAACTGCACCAGTCCACCGAAGAGCACGGCAGTGGTGGCGAGAGCCTCATTGGGATACTCTCCAAAGCAGTTGTACTCGTCGAACAGGCCGTGCATCATCGCAGCGAACAAGTCCTGATCTGCCGGGTTTTCTGATTCCTTCCATCGCTTGAGCTGTGTGATCAGCTCATCAGGGCTCGTTGTGCCACCGTACATGGCCTTGTACTGTTCTTCCATCCCGCCACTTGTCTCTTCCGGAAGGACGTGGCCGAGCTCGGTATTGCCATTGGCTTCGATGATGTCGTCAATCTTCTCAACATCACCATAGTTGAAGAGCCGTGGGTAGACGCCAAGACACTGACGAAAAAATGGCCCAACGTCTTCATCTGGGAGGGCATCGTTGATGAGTAATAGGAGCAGGTATATGGTCTTGATGGCCAGTGGTTGTGTTTGCGGATTTACCACTTCGTGTGGGGAGCCCGAACGTGCGCGTTGCACCGCAGACTCATCATCAAGCTTCGTCCTGAGAAAGTCCTGAATGGCTCTGGCAAACGCAGGCGGTCCCATGGTGCTGACGTGTGGCTGAGCCCATTCTTCGAGGTTGCAGTGGCCTTTACCATGTGCATACGTAGCGAGATCGACGGCAAAACTGCTTTGTATGGTGAGTAAGAGATCGAGCCAACCCTGTTCCTGGGCATGATCGAATATCAGCTGTAACAGCATTGGGTCCTGCTGGTAGAACTCGACCATGCGAGCAGCCACCCAGGTCCTATCGTGCAGCCAGAGTGAGTGCATAACGAAGTCGTAGTTCTGGTGGTGCTTCAACAGAAATGGATAGAAGAGCTGTTTCAGCGCTTGGTCCTGTAACGCAGCCCATGGTTTCGGGACTGCTGAAGCTGCGCATACGAAGATGGTCATATTTGGGTTGATGATGGAATCGGGTATGCCGAGCATCTGTGCATGGTTGTAGGTTTCCTGCGACCTAAAGATCATGGTGAACAGTGCTTCGGTGGCGTCCTTCGACACCAGTGGATGTTTGATGGCCTCAACTGCGAATGCCTTGACACTGTCGGGCCCATCTTCGAAGTCTTCAACGTTGAATGCTTGTCTCAGGTTCGGTATTTGCGTCACGTCGAGCTCTTGTGGCTGGGTCGAAAGGAACGCGACCACAAAGCTGAGTTGGGTCTCCGGAAACTGCCATTGCCCGCTCCATAGGCTCTGGATGTCGAACTTCGCGCTTGCAAGGGGCAGTAATGCATTGTAAAGAGCCAGGAATTGCCGCTTTGTCACTCGGAGCTGATCTTTGTCAAATCCTTGCACAACATCGGTCCAGTCGATCTTGGGTCCAGCTGCGTGTTGATGGAGACCTTCAACGAAGACTCCAGCATCGTACGGCTCTCCATTCTGCGCGCACACCACGAACAGAAGTGCATTGGCGATTTGTGGGTATGATATATCCCGAGTCTGCACGCCAGCCAGCATTTCTTTGCAGGCATCGAGACTGGATGTTCCTCTGGGACCTGCACGCTGCACCAAGCGAGCTAGCCTACTGTCCTGCGCCTCAAGCAGATCCAGCACAAACATGGTCGACTCAAGCGATGGCGGTATTCTTGTGCCCATGCGGTTGTATCTTAGTTTGATCGCAAGAATGAGGCTTTCACGCTGGTCTTCGGCCCAGTTTCGAGGTGGCTCCTGAATCAAGCGTTCGACGAGTGTTGCGAGGACAGCAGGTGAGACGTCTTCGGGGTATTCACTTGTTTGAGGGCTCGGTGAAGCAACGGCTTGTAGGAAGGTTTGGTAGTTGTTTGTGAGGATCGCATCGGCTAGATAGATCACAGGTCAGCAAGTTTGTTGTTGCAATGAGTTTCAACTCGATCTGTGATACCTTTAGACCTGAGATCGGGCTTAGATGCTGAGCGGATAGGTAGAACCAGCGCAATCTTGGCAACTGGACTCAATCTAAAGTGATCGATGAACGTCGAGAGGTCGAAGTCGCGAAAGAGATCGCTTTCATTCGTGTCGAGTGATTGTGCAATTTTCTCCGCCTGCTGTGAATCTTTCGAGATCTTTGCCATTTCGTCTACCAGAAGCTTGAACTGCCCATTAGTGTCACCTGTCGCCTGCGGACGTGCGGCGCCCGGAAATATTGTCGACGCATTACTTTGCAGCAAGCGCCGGAAGAATGTGGTGAAGACTTCCATGCCGTTCTCATCAACGAGGTTCCGAATCCTGATGGCCTGTATATCGAAGTTGTTCTCCTTGAGCGTGCTCAGAAGAATGTTCAGTTGGGTGATGACCAGACTAGTGAGCTGGCCACCCACGCTTTGAGGTGCGGTCGCGGAGACTGGTGAGCCAGTGGTGGATAGTGAAAGGGACGGTGAATGCCTGACGAGTCGAGAGCTGCCTGAGCCCACACCTGCACCGCTGGCACTGGGCTGCGATGCCAATGCCAAGCTGGCAAGAGAGGAAGCAAGCCGCGGACTGCTGGAGGAGGTGACAGCCCTCGAGCGACTTCCACTGTGGAAAGGTGCTGTGGCGTAGCTTGAGCCCGTCGGTGAGGCGAAGGAGGTGGTCGATGAGTTTGAGGACTGCCTGCTGGTCACCTGACGGTTTGCGCCAACAGCAGCAGTGTTGAAGGTGAGGCTTGTGGGTGACCCGAATCCTGCTCGTGACGGGCTATCACTTGAGCTTCCTACTCTCAAATCACTCGCGCTGCCGGTGGAGATGGGCGGTATGCCTCGACGAGACGCTTGGCGGTTACTCGAGGTGTTCCACGCGGAGCCTTGTGGTCTCGTGCTTCGCGAGCTCGAAGGTGCGGCGGTGGGGTTTGGATTCGAGACGGGGTTGTTGGGAGAGGGAGAGGAGGGAGGGAGACTCATCGATACGGCGCACACATTGGGAACGTTGGCCGCAGTCGAGGTCGTTGGGTGTCAGCGAAGAATAGAAGCATGTGACGAGGAGTGGTGTGGTGTGGGTTGTTCGTGTGTTCTCGCTGCACTGTCGTCCAGAATCGCTCGGGCTTCGAGATGGGGCCCAAAGGAGCTAGGCCGGATAAACTATCGACCGAGCTATCTCAACACCACTTCACATCAATCTTCATCGACTGCATGATCGAGAACAACAATTCCAGTAAGCCGATTGCACCCTGATCAATCCTGCACCATGAAAGGAGTACGAAGCTCTCTTTATTTTACCTCGAGACACTGAAGGTAGGCACATCAATCTCCTACGTATTGGAATATTAGGCTACGTAGCGGCAGCGTCGGCAGTGTTGTTCTCCTCGATAGAGGTGGAAGTGCCGCCACTACACTCGGAGTTGGCGCGTTAGATCGAGAGCTCTGACCCAGGAGAAAACCGGAAAGCGACGGCAGCGGCGGTAACGTTCTCCTTGATGCAGCTTGTGGTGCCGCCATTACAGTCGCGGTCGAAGCCGTGGAACGAGCCCTCTGACCCCGGAGAAGGTTGAACATGGGGATCAAAGGGCTGGCAATCCAGCTTCACCAGTACTGCAAAACCACGATCTGGCCATACATCGCCGACCCAGAGAGTAGAGTACCAGCAATTATTGATGGCCCATCGCTTGCTCACCGACTCTACACTCTGAGAAAGGGCAAAAATGGTACAACAGACAGTATCATCTTCACGAACGCTGATTGTCGAGCAATCGGCAAGAATGTGATTGACTGGCTTGACGAATTACAAACCTTCAACTTCGAGATGTAAGTCGTAACCCACCCACCTGCATCCCCATTGTTGACTAGCGACTCTCTTCAGCGAAGGCATCTACTTCGATGGCGCGCTCCCACGTTACAAAAGAGAGACCCGCCATCAACGGATGCAAATTTATATCAACAACATGATCAACATTCAGAAGAACCACAACCGGACCACAAGAGCACGGTAAGTCCGATGACTAGAAGCGTTCTCTGAGACGCAATCGAGGGCCATGTAGCACTTTGAGGCGTCTAAAGCTCAATCAAAATCTCGAGACGCTTGCTAACTCTGCCATCCAAACGTAGGCCGCCACCGCCCTTTCTGGTCTTCCTAGTGGTAGAAGCGCTCTTCGCAAGCAAGTACGCCGACAAGACATGGCTTGTCAACGGCGAAGCGGACCCATACTGTGCCGCTGCCGCCCAAAAAGCAGCTCTCGCCTCACCAGAGAACGGCGGCATTATCTTCACTGATGATTCGGATCTTCTGGTCTTCAACTTCCAGGCGCCGGTCAGGATTGCTATGCTCAACGCCATGGATGACTACACAGATACGAGTGACTCCGGGCTGCACCTTCACGAGTTCAATTCTATGGCGATCCACGAGCGCGAGCCGGATCTGCTCGGTTGTGCCTACCAGATAGAAAAGCACTCTTGTATGCTACCGGAGGCACGCCAACGATGCAAAGCAGGCCAATTCGAGCCGGAAGAGTACGAGGCTTTTCGCGACTTGTACGACATCAGCCGATGGAGCGAAGAGCTGCAACAGCTCAGGATCAGCAGAAGGGAGGGCCAAGTCGTACTACAGCTTGACTCACGTGTGTCGGAGCCAATTCACCAGGTCAGAGACCTGCTCAAATCCTCGGCGAGAGCCCACGGTTCTACGGACGCCATAGAGGAGCTGGAGATGTACCTTCCGTTTCTGCTCGACGATCCCAGTCGTTCGACGGCCTGGAAGATTGGTGCGGACTATCGGGAAGTGGCTCAGCTGCTCATATTGCTTGCTTCGCCATCAGCGGCTCTGCTGGAGTACAAGAGAAGCGGCGTCCGTGTCGTTTCGAACAGAATCGAGAAGGCCTCCGTCAAAACAATCAACGATAAGTTGCAGCATCTGGCGCAACAGCTACAGTCCATTACGGCCTATGCAGATGGTCAAATCACGTCGCGCGCGCAAAGGATGTTTATCATGGAGATGACGGTGGCTGAAATGGACAGACTCGGCATTCCACTACCTCGACATAGCGACACGGGTACTGTTATTGACCTTGAAAGTCCGAATACCTGGAAACTGGTGCACCTCTGGGCGCAATTCGAGGCTCAGTACTACTCGTGCAGGATCCTGCAACAGGTGTGGAAGTGGTGGACGAGCGAGGGGCCCGCGAACTACGATGTGGTGCTACCGGACGACCTCTATACGTTTCTCAACGGCCTTGCCAGTCTCATAGACTTCTTTGACCGCGACGCAACGGAGCCGTAGCACGATGCTCGACAAGGATAAGGACAAGTGAGGTATTGCACGGCGCGATCAGCACGGGAAGCTTGAATGGGAAGTCGTCTCGCGCAACTACAGAACTTGATATTGCGCTGCAGATCGCTTGCGGATTGGGAGAAATCTGGGTTGTATGTGTGTATACTACTTTGATATGATGAATCGATGGCGTCCGACTTGGCTGGCGAGTACGTTCTCTGCCTTCTCGAGCGACTACACTCCCTGATGTTGGGTTGACCATTTTTCTCGGTTGCGAGGAGAGCCAATATGAAGGACGATCTCTCTTATGCACTGCCAGGTATATAAGGTCTTTACGAATACGTGGAGCCGCTGTCGATCCAAATGTAAGGTATTGTAGCAGAAGGATGAGATCGGTAGTGCAGGAGAGCATGTCATTGGCTCCCAAGAAGTAGGGAGCGGAAGCCGCGCGCGAAGTGGCAGGCCAGGCCTTGAGGTGGGCCTTTGAAACCCACACGAATAGCCATCCGATGCTCGCCGTGTCTTTCTCCGTGGAGGACTCGCCTATTTTGGGCATTTATTGGCTTCTTGCAAGACACATTTCATCAACATGTCACAATGAGCTCTCCGTTTCACTCAAAGTCGGCCGATTTGGTGCGATGTACAGGTACTATGCGATTCTATGCCTATTTTTTTCCCTTGTCGATATTCAAACGGCCGCCGTTCAGCCACACGTTCGGTAGGCTATTCTCTGCCGATCTGAAACAGGAGAGACCGACCAGTAGCGACTGTTCCTGCATTAGCGCGGTCGAAGTCTAGTGCCCACGTTTCGTGGTCGCACACGCACGTTCCAGGGTGACTTCGATCTGTCACCTACATCCACACAGAGCGTGTCTCTCCGTCTGGTCAACGCTTCTTAGGGCTCCGACTGGTGGAGCAAAGACTCATGGACCATTGTTTCGGTGGAGCGACTCCTTCTCGCTACACGGCCGTCACGGGGAAAGACAGCGGCAGCTTAGAGACAGAACAAAAAGGTACAGAAGAGCCTCTCTTTCCTTTGGACTCCTTCTCTCCCCATACAGACGCTTTCCTCTCGTGTCTTCCAGTCTCTTTCATAATAAGGAAGAATACACTCCTTGAGCCAGCAGAGTCACTCGCTTCCTCTGCCCTCGTCCCTCGTTTAGTACTTAATACACATTCCCACTACTCCTTGAAACCGCCATCATGCAGTACAAGAACTCTGCAGCGATCTTTGTCGCTGGACTTGCGGCACAGGTGTCCGCCGGCGGTTGGGGCGATGCTGGATCATACAGCTGCCCAGGCAACACCGACAACCACTGCTCTCCATCTCAACAGGGCGGCTATGACTGGGCTGGCCTCAACCCAGGATCGTTCAGCTCCTACGGCAGCAACGACTTCTCTGGATTCAGCTGCGGCGACTCCCCCAACAAGCGTGATGTCATGAGCAAACGCAGCTTCCAGAGCAAGTGCATCTCCGGTAACCTCGACGATGCCCCATCGATGTCCTGCTCGCACGACGACTCCATGTCCATCAACGAGATGCAGATCTCCTCTTCTCAGGACGCCGACATCGACTGCGAATACGGGATGCCCGACGGCTCTACCTGCACGGAGACACACCAATGTTCGTCCGAGGGAGCTATCGTCCAAAACACCCAGTGCGGTGGTGCAAAGAGTGTGACATTCAAGCCAGGCAAGAACGCGCCATCTGGTTGCTCGATTGGTGTGCACAGCGTCGGCTTCCACTGCGGATCGTCTTCCTCGTCTGTGCCTTCATACTCCTCCACCAGCGCTACCGGGTACTCCCAGACTCCCGGTTCATACAGCGGAGTTCCATCCAGCGTTTCCACCAGTGCTACCGGCTACTCTCAGACTCCTGGTTCGTACAGCGGAGTGCCATCCAGTGTCTCCACTGCACCAGTCTCAAGCTCCGTGCCTGTGGCAAGCTCATCAGCACCTTGCTACGGAAACGATTGCTCGAGCTCTTCTTCGTTCCCAAGCTCTACCGGTGCTGTGTCGAGCTCCTCCGTCATCACCTCGTCGTCCGCCACTGGTTACTCCCAAACCCCCGGTTCTTACTCAGGTGTCCCTTCATCCAGCGTTTCCACCGCACCAATCTCGAGCTCCACTGTTGTCATCAGCTCTTCAGCATCCATCCCTTGCTACGGCGGCTCATGCTCGAGCGAGACTTCGCCAGTCTCGTCCGTGCCTGTCGAGAGCTCCTCAGCATCCATTCCTTGCTACGGCGGGTCGTGCTCGGTGTCAAGCGTCACTGCGCCGGTCTCTTCCTCCCTGATCCCAAGCGCGTCCGCGTCGGCCCCATGCTACGGCAAGGGCTGCGAGTCCAGCACTCAAGGCATCCCAGGATACGGTTCCGCGTCGTCGTCTGCCTCGCCAGTCACTAGCTCCGCGCCACCAGGATACACCACCAGCACCGTCTACAGCACGACCGAGCGGACTATCACCTCTTGCGCAGCAACCGTCACCGACTGCCCTGCAGACCACTCCACCGTCGTCACTGAGACTGTTGCTATCTCGACCACAGTCTGCCCAGTCTCTGATGTGACAACTCCTGCAACCGCCAGCGAGACCGCGCCAACATCCTACCCGACTCCCAACTGCCCGGAGACTCTCCCCAAGTGCCTGAACACCTGGATGTGGATCTCCAATTGCAAGGACAACGCCGACTCCAACTGCTTCTGCGGTAGCGAGAAGTTTATCAAGAACGTCATGGGATGTATCTCCGCGTGGGGTGGAGAGGACACTCAAGCCGCTGCCTCCTACCTTATGGGTCTTTGCGCGCCTCATATCCCCAGCAACCCTGCCATTATCACCGCATGCCCGAGCACCGTCACTCCAGCTCCTCCAGCTGCCACGCCGGTTGAGACTAGCCCGATCACCACTGCACCCCCAGGTCAGACACCTGTTGAGTCCAGCCCAGTGACTACCAGCCCGGCGACTACCGCTCCCCCAGCTGGCCCAACCGCGCCATGCACCACCATCACGTACTCGCAGAGCGTTGTGGTCCCAGCGACCTACAGCACCGGTGTCTCTGTTGGCCAAACCATCACTGGCAGCAGCTACACCACGAACTTGGTCACGACCGTCACCGTTCCCCAGGTTCAGCTCACTACCAACACCATCACCGTCGCTGGTACAACCTCAGCCTCTGTCGGTCTCGGTGCCGGTGCACCAAGTGCCGCTCCAGCATACCCGACGTCGACCGCTGGTCCAGTTGGCGGCAGTGCTCCTCCAGCCTACGGCACCACCTTCGGCACCTCCTTCGCTGCCACCCAGACCGGCGGTAGCTACCCATCGATCGTGCCTGCGACTGGTGGAGCCGCCAAGGCTGGATCCAGCATCGCTGGCCTGGCTCTCATCGCTGCTCTTGCAGTGTTATAGACGCCTCTCGTGATTGCTTGTCGCCTGCATAGTGCCGAACAGGAATCGGTCTGGTTGCTTGATGCGTAATGAACAGCATCAACCACCTTGGGATAATGAGGAAGCATATGGAGGCGCTACTTGAAATTCTTGACTTTCCTTAAAGGTCTTGGAGTTGTAATGATATTAGAGAGCACATAGATGCAATTTAAATGTAGCACAGCAGAACACAGCAGGTTCTGAACTAGCGAGATCATCAACGCATGTGCGATTTCTCCCATCTTTTCTAGTCATTGCGATCTACGTGAGCACATAATGATTGACGAGGAGCGTCTTCACCTGGAAACCTAAGCAAAAAAACATCAATTGCTGATCTACATAAAGTCGCCGATCCTTCCCAATGCGCCTTCGCAACCGTGGATATCATTCTTGGCCGTGGTGGTAATCATAACATCGTACCGTGTACGCCAAGCTCTACTGCCCATCCGTCTTCTGCTCACCAGCCGAAGCATCCTGCTTCGCACCTTCAGCTCCTGGCAGCAGCACTTCGCTCGGGTTTGGCTGGCTGAGAGCGTCGGCTTTCTCGTTAATCTCTCTTTCGATGTTGTCGTCGCCAGGTTGTGCTTCGGCATCGTCCTTGTCCTCGGGTGCCCCTTTCTCTTCGATTGTCTTTTGTTCGCCGTCTTCCTCTTCGTCGCTGGTCTCGACCTCTTCAATCTCTGCTTCATCGCCACCTTCTGCTTCTGCAGCTTCTCTAGCAAGTCGTACTTCCTTGCCGCGTTTGTGGCAGTACCAGAAGACGAACATGAGTACTACGACCACTAGTCAGTATCTCGCAACAACTCTCGTTGGTGGGAAAAGACTTACTGAACACCGCAAGCGACATAACCACGTTAGTCGTGCTCGCCAGCAGTGGGAATCGCGTCTGCAAGAATGTAACCGCACTCCTCAGCATACCTGCCACAGCGCTCTTCTCCCCAACGAGACTCTTCAATCCTGGAATCGTGCGCTTCTTCTTCTTGCCGTCCTCGCCCTCAGCAACTTCACTCTTCTCCGCCGAACCACTTGGCAGGCTGATCCCACTATCGGTCGTTCCGGGGCGGCTGGCGGCCTCCATCCTAGTCTTCATATCGTTCCGTGGTTTATCACCTGAAGTGGTAGATAGAAGTGTTAGCAAGTGTCTCGAACCTAGCATCAAGCTTGAAAGACTCCAGAGCACAGCCTGATGCGTGATGCTGTCTCGGAGAGCCTTTTCTTTCGACTTACCAGCTATAGCGAACAACTCCGGCCCAACCACGCCACCCATCTTCGCCGGTAAGCTCTTCACCAACGTCTGTACAAATGGTGGCATACTCTTGAACTGTTGCTCCAGTCTCGGTCCGGCCTCCTTCATCAGCTTGTCCATATCCTCGTACGCCGTCGGCACACCATTGATGCTGTCTTTCAAACATTGCGCGAAGCGCTCGTAGTACTTTTGCGTCTCTGCGGTCAGTGGGAAGACACGATTGTTGATACTGCTGAGGTTCAGGTTGTCGAGAAGAACGCTGACTTCGCGTTCTTGCTGGGCGGCAGTCTCGGTGTCGTTGATAGTGCCGTCTTCGTTGTATACTGGCTGAGGTTGAGCATCCGGGTCGGCTTTCTTAGGTTTCCACGATGTAGGGATAGAGGGTATGGTAGGCATAGGAGGCACGATTGAAGTGGCATATTGCGTCCAGGTGCGGGATGAGGTGGGTGATTGTTGGTCGGATGCTTCGCCTTCGGCTTTCGATTGTTGATCTGTTGATTCGCCTTTGCCTTCTGTCGTCTGAGGACTCTCCTTACTCGGTTGATCTTGCAGCTTTTCCGCGGTGCTTTCATTACCCTTCCTGGAGGCAGGTCGAACGGAGGCGATGTATGACTTCCACGTCCGCTTCTCGCCTTGTGACTTGTCTTCCGTTGCACTCGCCTCCGCACCGAAGCCGCGCGTGGCAGCTTCTGCCTCCTCTTGACTGGGCAGATCCATACCACCCTTCTTCGCTTTCCGGGCTTTCTTCGCTTCGGCACCCTTCTCCTTCATCTTGTCATCGTATGAAGGATCGTCGGCAGCAGGATCCGCAGTCTGATCCATGGTCTGCTCGGTGGTTTGCTCTGCTCCTCCCTCTGCATTCTGCTCCTCCTTCTGCTCTACAGCCTGCTCGCCGCCCGCGTCGGCCGCTCCATCTCCACCGTCTACATTACTTTCAGGCTGCGTCTCAGGCACAATAACATCGCCGCCCGCCTCTTCCTTTGAAACCTCCTTCACCTCGCCATCATCTGTTATCTTCGTGGCAGTAGCGTCGTCGCTCTGCTGTGCTTTGGCAGCCTCATCCGTGGAGATATGCTTCTCCAGGAACTTCTCGTCCTCGTCCTTTAACACAGGCTCCTGCGGATTTGTCTTCTCAAGATCTTCCTTGTTCTTCTTGGCTCTCGCGAATGAGGGTAGGGTGAAGTACGAGGAGGCCATCTTGGAGAGTAACAGAAATGTGGAATCGTGAAGATGATGGAGGAGAAGATAAGATGACACCTACCAAGTTGGGAGCTTGCAAAGCTACAGTCTACAAGTATTCCTTTGCCTCTGCCGTGCCCTCGTGGTTGCTACACAGTAGTGGCGTAATGGTTTCTTCCACGGCGACGTCACAGTGCGGGAGTGTGGCTGTGACGTATGGACGGGCAGGGATCAAGCTGGAAGAAATAGGTAGTCCGTGCGTTAGGTGAACTCCATGTGAAAGCGAACTTCCACTCTACAGCCACAAACAAGTGAAAGCCCAAACCTTTTCCGCGATAGCATCAGCACCTGGTGTGCGTGCTATATCACTTTATTCGGCTCCCTGGGGACGTGCATAGAGAGAAGTGAACTTCAGCTGCTGATTTGAAGTCGCGACTCTACTGCAGCTGCGACTGCATCCAAGTGTCCTTGCGATAGCATCGGCCGCCGATACGATCGTTGTATCGTGCTGATGGGCACCTGCTGGCACCTTGCTGGGGTCCTTAGGAACATATATCGGGAGAACATCGACTCTCGAGCATGCGGGGAGCTGCACTGGCTGCACGAGGCGTCGTCTACAAGTCGGCCCAACGTCAACTCTGGCGGCGCCCATCATGGCTGCGCGAGAGAGAACCACTTGGCGCATATCAGTGCTTTGGATACCTGCACAAGCGGATGAACAGAAGCTATTTCAACCCAGAGGCACGAGTCGGTGGCATTTGCTCGGCAACATATCGCATAAGGTGGCTTGAAACCCTGCTAAAAGTGAGATGTGTCAGTCGGTATCCCAAACATTCAAATCCCCCTTTCCAAGCGTGCCTCCCCTCATCACAGAGTCTTGCGATCTTCCACTTTCGTAATGCTCCTGTGCATTAGAGCTTCCACACAAGCTTTAATTGGACAGAGTATTGAGGTCCCCAGGGAGCAGAAGTCATTGCCCAGCATCGGCGTAGCCAGCACCAGTCGCACGACGAGCAAACCAGTCCGGCAATCGTACGGGACACGGCCACGACGAATCGTCATGAGAACATCGACGAACGTCCGAGGAACGTACGATACATCGACGGGACCTCGTGAGAACGATACGAGACATCGACTCAGCTTCACAACGACGTCCGAGACATCGACGAAGCTTCACAAGAAGTAACAGCAACATCACGTGAAAATCAGGGGACATTGGCAGGAGCGAGCATTCACCCTACCGTCATGTGCCCCCCGTGCAAACGGTGAGTCATGGGATCATTGGTTGCCGGCGCAACACACAAAGTTGTGCTCCGTTAGCCTCCTTTCCCTCCTGCACAGCCCCTGAAACTTCTTCCACAACCGACGTCAGAAATTTCCTCCACCAACCTGCAACAACTTCGAGGTTACAAGGCGACACAAGCCTTGCACCTCGACTATCTCTCCCAACCTTTAACCCCAACATAGGGCACTCCCCATTCCACACCCTCACCACTGTATTCAAAGCAGGCCTGCTCCAACAAAGTCAATTTCGCGCTCGCGCGACCAACATCTACGCCACGACCAGCGAAAATGCCTCCCATCAAGACCGGCTTGTGCCTGGAAGGGACGGAAGAGGTTGCGCGCTCTGGTACGTCTCCTAGATATGATCTCCTTTTGCGCCCCTCGAGAGCCGCTTCGAGCGCGGCTTTCTCCTCGCGATTGTCGAGAACGTTGCGCATTCAGACTTGCTGACCACCCATAGATGCCGTCGATTCAGTGATGGGAGACGGCATTGGCGATGGCCCAGTTGACTCTGACAGCGACGAAGACGTATCGGTATATTCTCCAAGTCCAGAGTCGCTTGCGGGTGGTGTTATCAGCCACTGTAGCACCACTGACTAATTTTTGCGGCAGGAGAATCACCAAGCTGGCGCAACGCCGCGCAAAGTCCACTTCGCCGCGGGAGCCACACCGGCAGCACCAAAGAAGCCTCATGCGCAGGCAGATGGGCGAATCAAGACTTTAAAGCAGCAAGGGTACGGCGACAAGTATGTGGCGACTAAGCTCGGCGAAGAAGGTTTTATCAATTATGCCGAGAAGACCGTTGCTGGCCGGTGGCGCAAGATCCGACAGGCGCTCGAGAAGGCGGAGGCGGAGGAGCTCGATGACAACTTGAGCGACTGGCACGAAGGAGAGGCAAGTGGTCCGTCGAAGTCGTTCTGAAACGCAACACTAACGCAATTACAGGACGATCTGCTGGAAGAGGCGCACAACAACGCGGACAAGAAGTTTCAGCAAGAGTTGCAGAGGCTCGAACAGCAGAAGTGGAAGACCATCTCTTCTGCTCTTGGCGCCACCATGGCCAAGAAGAAGTATACGGCAAAGGCTTGTAGGGAGCGGTTCGATGCAGTGCAAGAAGGGACTGCCGAGGTACCATTCGAGCAGGACTCTGACCCAGAGGGTCGTGTTCAGAGGCGCGACAAGCGCATTGCGGACAATAAGCGTCGCCGTGCTGAAGCGAAGGATGCTGTCAGACGTGCAGAAGCGAACAGTCTCAAGAAGATCGAAGACGAGAAGGAGCGTAAGCTGCAGGTGAAGCTCGGAACGATCAAGGAGCGGCAGGCGAAGATGGAGCAGCAGAGAGAGGAGAATCGTATGAAGGAAGAGAGGAGGCTGGGCAAGGAGGCAGAGCGTCGCCACAGGAAGGAAGCCGAGAAGCGCGCCCGGGAGGAGGTCCTCGCCAAGCGTCGCATCAAGGTCAAAGAAGAGTCGGTCTTCAAGTACTACACAGGCCGCGATCTTACCCGCAGGCACAACGACAAGCCTCGCAGAGCCGATGGCGAGAAGGAAGAGGGCGTGGTGTATCTCTACGAGAGCGACGATGCTGGTGCGAGCTCAGCAGACGACGATGTACCCACCACTACCCCTGCTCCGAAGGAGAAGATCGCCAAGAGGCGTCATGACTCGATGATGCCTGACAATACGCCACCCCAAGTCACGAAGGCCACTCTTACGAACTACCGCAGCATCTTGACTATCAAAGAGCTCGAGGTCCTCCTCTGCGAGCGCGGCCTTCCACGTCGTGGTCAAGATGAGCTGCATCCCGAGGTTGTGGCCAGAATTGCTGCTGCTGACAAGGCTCTTGACACCACGGATCTCAACGATTTGCTTGCGAAGCACTTCGAGAGCCAGAAGGGCAGCATGATCAAGCGTATTGCTCGTCTTCAACATGCTGATGCGGCTGCTTCCGCTGCAGGCAAGGAAGGTGTGAGAGTGACTGATCGCGAGTTCCAGGATAGCTATGAGGGCTATACAGGCAAGTATGCTCACTTCAAGGACGATTGACACGATGGAGAACGGGCGGAACGGCGAAGTACGGATGTGATTGACGGCGGTTTCTTCTCCTTGTTCGGATTGTGGTCATGCCATTGCAGTGCTTGATGGGACTTTTTATGGCGTTCGTTCTGTTGGAGAACATTGCGGAAGGACTGATAGCTAGGACGGGCAAGAAACCTGTTCTCCGAGATGTGAGGTGGTAGATGTGGCTCTCAGGGGTACTGTGGTGGGTCCATCTTCAGTTTGTATGTTGGGGATGGGAATGATGAACCATGGGCCTGGAGACAGCTTCCAGCCTTACGGACCTTGATTGAATGCACGGATGTTCATGCTTGTGTTTCCACTTTTCCCGTTCCATGCTAAGGTTCTCCGCCAGTCGAACGCCTCTCAATGTGTCGAGCAGGGCTTCAGGACGCCAGCAAGATTGTTCCTGTGCTCGAGATGCGGCGCACGCCGCACTACAAGGCGATTCCGGAGCTGGGCCTCAAGCTTACGTTCAACCTCATCCACGTCCAAAATGGCTTCTAAAATAGGAAACTGTGGCTCACCTTCCTTGACGCAAACCCCCACCCCGGATCTCCGCGAACCCAACCCCAGCTCGTCTTCTCCACCACGAGCGGATGCAATTCCATCCTACATCATCACGTAGCTCTCCGCATAGGCTACTAGATCTCTAGGTCCCACAGAACGACCGCGTTCCGCAAGATGGGATCAGGGCGGTCGAAAGGACATCGTCCGCGCCAATCACTTCCATGGCTCGCGTCGGTGGAGCTTTAGAGCCCCTCGGGTTCATGGCCACTACTGGTCGTGTGTTCATGAGGTATAAGAGGTACTATGTTTCTTTTGATGCTTGTATGATATCCCCAGCAATCTGTGTTGATTTTCTACTGTTCATCTCGTTCTCCAAAACATTGATTTGAGAACAATATAACGTGGAACACAACATGTCTTACCGTACCGATATCTCGACTAAGCCCAGAGCGGCGAAGGACACAGATACAGACAGCTACAAGGACAACCTCGATGTAGATGTTTTGATCGTTGGTGCCGGGTTTGCAGGCGTCTACCTACTCCACCGTTTGAGAGACGAGCAGGGCTTGAACGTCAAGGTCTACGAAGCAGGAACAGAGTTGGGCGGTATCTGGCACTGGAACTGCTATCCAGGTGCTCGCGTAGACACGCCCATCCCCTGCTACGAGTACTCCTTCCCGTCCATCTGGAAGGTGTGTGGATCTAAATAATGCTCGGTTGCAAAGCCTCACTGACGATAATCTTAGGAATGGACATGGACCGAGAAGTATCCCGATTGGAAAGCTCTTCGGGATTACTTTAAGTTTGTCGACAAGAAGCTGGATATCAGCAAGGATGTCGCCTTCGACAGCAGAGTCATCAGCGCCGAGTACGATCAGAAGGCAAACAAGTGGGTATGCAAGACTGAAGATGGCCGGACGGCACGATGCACATACCTCATCAATGCGTTGGGTTTCGCAGCGAAGAGAAGTTTCCCGGACTGGAAGGGCATGGAGAACTTCAAGGGAGAGATCCACCACAGTTCTTTCTGGCCAGAGAACGGGTACGATGAGCTGAGAGGATTGGTTTTGGTTCAGCATGCTAACATCAGGTAGCGTCGATGTCAAGGGCAAGAAAGTCGCTGTTATCGGAACCGGAGCCACAGGTATCCAGCTGTCACAAGCACTTGGCCAGGAAGCAGCATCGACTACCGTCTTTCAAAGGACGCCTAACCTCTGCCTACCGATGAGACAGCGCAAGATCTCCGCCGAAGAGCAGAATAACGATAAGAAGAACTACCCTGAGTATGTTTGGACGAGTGGACTCTGTGATGAAGGCTAACTCTCGTCCTAGATTCTTCCGGCACCGCATGACCACCTTCGCCGGCTTCCCATACGACTTCTCCGATAAGAACACTTTCGACGATACCCCAGAGGAGCGTGAGAAGTTCTTCGAAGGACTCTGGGAGCGAGGTGGCTTTGAGTTCTGGCTCGCAACGTACAAGGACATGCTGTTCGACTGGGACGCGAACGAGGAGACCTGGCAGTTCTGGCTTAAGAAGACTCGCCAGCGGATCAAGGACCCTCGCAAGCGCGACATCCTTGCACCCATGGAGAAGCCACACGCCTGGGGTACCAAGCGACCTTCGCTGGAGCAGAACTTCTACGAAGTCATGGACCAGCCCAATAACGACGTCGTCGACATCAAGAACAACAACGTCGTCGAAGTCAAGGAGAACGGTCTTGTTACCGCAGATGGCAAGTTCCGCGAATTTGACATTATCGCCCTCGCCACTGGCTTCGACGCCGTGACTGGCGGTATGAAGAACATGGGTCTGAGGGATATTAACGGCGTCGATATCAACGACAAATGGGCTGAAGGCACAAAGACGTACCTTGGCATGACCCTGTCCGGCCACCCGAACCACTTCTTCCTCTACGGTGCCCAAGGCCCGACTGCCTTCTCGAACGGCCCAAGCTGTGTCGAGCTTCAAGGAGAGTGGATCATTGATGCGATCGCCAAGCTTCGTAAGGAGAACATCACGTACCTTGATGCGACGAAGGAGGGTGAGGACAGATGGTTCAACTATATCCAGGAGATCAACGAGAAGACGCTCTTCCCTCATACGAATAGTTGGTATATGGGTAAGTTGTTTTGTTTGGCTATATGGAAAACACATTACTGACCTTAGCAACAGGTGCGAATATCCCGGGCAAGAAGCGTGAGCAGCTGAATTGGCCAGGCGGGTTCCCGTTGTATTTCGAGAAGACGAGAGAGGTCTTGAACAATGACTTCCAGGGTTTCGTTACGCAGCCACCTGCTGCTAAGGCATAGACTGTTTTGCTTCGAAGGGGCGGCGACGCTCTGGGAGTTAGATGTATGGCCGCGTTTTCTCGCGGCGGTTTCTATGTAGACAAGCTTGAATATTATGGTCTATTTCTGTACCGGCCTTCACTTCGTTCTGCATACGAGGTCGACAACACTGTCAACCTTAGTGTCTACTTCGACCCATCCACCTTTCTCGACCCGAATGATCTTCCCATCGATGCAGAGTCGTCTCCACCGAGCGTCGTCCTCGTCGAACTCGATCTTCAGCCCTTCGATCTCCTCGTAGCCGACGCTGGCTTCGTCGACGTGCTTGCCACCCTGGAAAGCTTTGGTCATCACGTCCATGGCTTCTTGTCCGCTCAAGGCACCGAAATGTACAAGCCTAAGCTTGCCGTCCAGCGGTCTTGAATCTGGGCTGATGGTGAAGCCTGCTTCGAGCTGGCCCACGAACGTTACAAGGATGTAGCCATGTTCAGATCGTGGTACATCTTCACATTCGTCTCTACCTGGTCGGCGAACACAAACATGGCCCTTGTATGCATGTGGAGGCGAGCCGTCAGACGGGAACAGCGCCTCTTTTGCAGCCATCTGGAATCGTTGAGAGCCGTGCTTGCGATACTCGGTAGTGTCGCTGTCCGCAACAAGTCCTGCATGATGACCCCAGGAACATACTACAGCTCCGTGCGCAACTGGGCAGCCTTCGATCACGCTATGCAGAGGCTCTTCTCGCCGACCTTCGTCGACGAGCAAGTTCGCACCAGGTGAGAACTTTGCGCGGAAGAGCGGGAGCGCCTTAGGCGTGCCTTGCAGCATAGCTCGAAGGCCCAAAGTCTTGTCGCCGGTGATCCCGGAGCTGTTTGCCAGAGCATTACCGGTGCCCAGAGGTAAGAGAGATATTGTCGGCTTCACGTATGCCGCAGATCGTTCGCCGGCAAGCAGACTATTGACAATGTCCACGATACCACCGTCGCCACTAAGCAGTAATATCGACTGGGCGACGCCTTCGTTGGCCTTTGGCAGCAAGACATTCTGTGTCAATTCTGCTACGCTTGCTTCGGAAGTCGTCTTGAAAACCTCATAATAGTCGTCGTGATAGTCAGGGTCGCTCGATACTAGCCGATCGAGCAATGGCTGCACGAGCTTCTCCCAGACAACGACAGCTGTGCCTGTGCCTGAGCCAGTAGACACGACAACATGGTGCTCAGTTTTGCTCTCGCTTGCTGGAGCAAGCCATTGTGAATTCGCATGAGGTTGATACTGATCGATCACCGCTTGAGGGAGGCCAGCAGTCGCAATTGAGGCTAAGCTCGAGGCAGATGTCCTGCCGGTCGAGTTGTCCTGGTCTTCCTGCTGTCTGGTATAGAACAGTGTATGGCCCAGTTCAGAGGCTAGCACGGTTATGATGTTCTCAGTGCTGATCGAACGCTCCACATCTACTCCATTTGTTGGTGAGTAGTCTGTATACACGTGAAGATACAGCCTAGAGGATAGCTAGCCATACCATTGTCCTCTTCTCGCCAGGTAAATGCATGCTCCTCAGTCCGGAAGAGCGCGGGCTTCCCATTGACGGTGCCATGTGCCTGCATTGTTGTCATACCCGTGGCCCGCCACTGAAGCGTGAAGAGGTGATGTTATCGCCATTGCAGTCTGTGTCGTTGAGTTGTTAAGCAGCAGCGTAACCTAGCCTATCCTTGCCGTTGTTGCGATTCGCCAAGGAAATCACAAGATCGGTCTAGCCCTACGTAGATCTAACCTCAGGCCGCTGTCTTCCTTCTGGCTGAGCTCTCGTCAGCATCGGCGAGACAACATAACTTCTCCTTAACCTTAACCATTGCACATCCAATACAGAACTGAATCCGGAGCTAATCTGGCGCTCACCGCGCTGCGTTGCATATCAACGTCAACTCGAAACGGATCATATATGCAGTAGCCTCACGCAATGGCTATCTCCGGCTGGGGCGTCTTCTTGATCATCCTCTTCGTGGTGCTCATAGGTGGAGGAGGCGGATACGTGTTGTGAGTGTCCACGCAGAAGCGCAGCTCCCACAGTTTTCTGATACTAAGCAGATATGCACACTACCGAGCCCGCAAGCTAGGACTACCACCACCAAACTTCAACCCTTTCAACCGCAAGCCCAAGGAAACACCTACATACCGAGCGCCAGCGCCAGCACCAAAGGGCGTCTTCGGATGGGTATCTGACAAGCTGAACTCGTTACGGAGTGGCCGGACAACGACTGGCGCAGCATATGAGAGCACAGGATATGGGGTTGGCGGAAGCAGCGCAGGTGCAAGGAGAGGTTTCGGACCACTAGATCCGGATGAAGCGTGGGATACGCGAGTGGATAACGAGACAGGCGGGTACTACGAGGAGCAGGAGCTTGGTCTACAGGACCCGAGTCACGGACCTTACGGCGGAGGCGGGTACGGCGATGCTGGAGTTGGGGTGGGCGGGATTGAGGAGGGCAGAGGACGGAGCAGGAGCCGGCAACGCGAGACCGACAGCCGGTATGATGAAGAAGTACACGGCGGCGGCGCGAGATGGAACCCATTCGGCGACCAGAACGAAGCGGCCAGTCTACGCAGTGTCAGCCCCAGGCCCGAAGTCGCCACCACCGCTGCAGGAGCACCGAACCATAAGCGCGGACAGAGCAGTCTGAATACTACTGGCAGCGACGATTCGCCGACGGAGAGGAGGAGCATGTTTAGGGAGGATGTGTAGGAGGATTGATGCTGTTCTGTAGACTGATCTTGAAAAGGTTGGAACCAGGGCTGTGGAGTTTTGAGCGAGAAGTGTGTATTGTGTCTATACTATACCATTGTTACGAATTGCGAGCTGCGGATGTTCACAATGCTGGACGCTGAAGCGATCGGACATTGAAGCGGTGTTTGTGGCAAAATTTGCTTAGCGATTTCTGGTTTCTTCCTTCCAAAATCAATCTGCACTCTTGTCTTCTAAACTATACGAAAGTGCCCATGCTTAGAATCCCCCTCGCTGATGCGTGTTAAGCACGTGGCCTCTGACAGCTAGTCATCGCGGATCAGGAGACGACCGTCAAGCGTTCCAGCACGAAGCGATGTCAGAGAAGCGAAGCCGTTTGCGCCTCAGTACACGCCGAGCTAAGGTATTAGTCAACCCCCAGGAGTCTATGTGGCGTTCGTTCGATGATTCCATCAAGAGTCCACTGTGAAGTCGACCATGGGCAAACTCTCATTCTTCGGACAGTGATCGGGTGCATAACCGGTGCCGATTGCGTCGGAGCCACCGTTGGCGTTCCTCGCGGAAAAGCAGTCTCTAACACCCCGGGGGCCACCGCAGCAGCCAGCGTTCGTCACGTAGTTTGCAATATCTTCGAAGGTGGCGATGCCTGGGCAGTTGTTTGGGCTCAAGACAGTTATATATGCCTCGGGCACATAGATAGCAGGCCACAGTATCGTGAAACTCTGGAATCCGTCGGTGCCCACGCTGTAATATTGTGAGCACGACGCAGGCATTGGCAATGGACCGGGTATACTTACCAAGCCCCGTATGGGACGTGGACAAACGCGACGGTTCCTGTGCAGTTGGGTCCAGTCCATGTTTGGACCACAACTTGGTCGTCAGCAGTAACTGCGGTGACGATCGCGGCGAGTACTGCGAGGGTGGCCTTCATCGTCGCGGCTACAGCGGAGTGCAAGCTCGGAGGTATAGGTTTGGTAGCCGACGTCAGTTCACAATATAAGGTAGGCTGACTGTAGGTCGGAGAACGAAGGTGGTGATAGTGTGGAAGATCGTCCGGGTCCGACCAGGTAGTAGACCAACGCCCGCTGTCTTGTAGTCCGATCGCAGTCGTGCGTCGACAGGCCCCCTCGCTCGCTCATATTCGTGAACTCCTGCAGGATGTGTGCATACTCCTTGCTGCAGTTCTCACATCGAATGCTCGCTGCAATGACTAGGGGCGGTGGAAACTCCAGGCGCTCATTGGCACGGCATTCATCTCTCGCAATCCGCCAGGATGCGAATACTTTCGTCCATCCGAGCCCTTTGCGAATCGTACCAGGAACGCGCCGCACGTTTGAAAGCACGGTCTGGAACTTATTGAATTTGCCCTACCTACCTACCTCAGCTTTATGACCGTCGGGAACTGCCGGGTGCCAAGCATAGCAGTCGAGTTTTGGAAGCGCATCGGTAACGACCACGGCGTGGGAAGTAGCAACCATGAGATACCTGAATGCTTTCCTGAGATATGAGGGTCCGTTGGTTTGCTGCGGGTTGTCGATGGCTCCAAAGCTAGCAGCGTAGCCTACATGGTCGGGACAATCGTCTGGTCACTGGGTGTGGGTGGCAGCGGTTCGTTACAGACTCGATTTCCGTGGGCACACTGATATCGTCCGCCAACAATATGGGATAGCACCATCAAGCTCGATAGACACGACCGCGGGGGACTGAATTCGGACCTCGTGCAGCAACAAAGGGTTCCATATACTTTAGGGTCCGCTATGCGGCCGGCGCTGCTTCGTGTCAGCGATGCTCAATGGCTGATATTAGATCAATGTACTTGCTGGTCTCTCGACCTACAATACCATACATTACCGCTGAGTGCTTCTGGTATCGAATGCGTGTTGAGCACGTGGTGGTATCGCCTCGGATCCCAAAACTCCGGTAAGCGGACGTCATCTTGAATAGCGCCGGCTACATTTTGAACGACCGTGTCGCGTGCGAGAACCCGAGCGAGCTGTACGAACACCACCATGACCGCAGTGACTTTTGCCTTTGGAGCGTTGGCTATGCTCGTTCAGGGTCAATCGTACACCCTTCCAACGACCGTAAACTAGGAACCTCTCTACCGCTTGCACTTCACGACCTCGAGTCGCTCAATAAAAACGGTGTATCTACATCCACAAACTTCCACTCCTCGGCAGAATTTACAATCATTCGGTATAGCCCCGAGAAGCAATCAGGATGCTCCTCGTGCACCAAGCCGGCCATGTCAAGGTAGGCGAAGTGGTCCGCTTCACCTTGACATACACTCCCGCCAACGACCGCATCCTTCCTACGCCCTCGAATCTCTACGTCAAGATCAAGAACAGCTCGGCGATACCTTTGCGCGCGGCGTGGGTGCATGGTCCGTATGCGCTGCATGTATCCGCGTATCCGGAGTCGTTCAACCCCTACAGCAGGAACGAACATCCAGAGCAGAATGGCGCACCGCAGTTTGAGCCGATGCTGAAGGCGGGAGGGAGTTGGCAGGCGAAGCTGTTGGTACCGGACGATATCCGGGAGACTGGCTCGGATTTGGGCAAGAGGAGGCACAGTACGCAGTCACGCGAGGGCGAGGAGAAGGATGAGAAAGGAAGTGTGACTTGGATTATCGAGGTCGCATCGCAGATATTGTTCTCGAACTCGGCATCTGTGAATTTCGAGGTCTTGGTCGGGCGCGACGAGCGGAGTCTGGATCTTGGGTTTGCTGCTGTGGCTGGACATGGCCATGGAGGGCCTGGACAGACTCCGTCCTTCACGACAGAGAGGGAGAGGAAGCGAGCTCGGCAAAAGGGCAATACTCAGACTGCGGGTGTGTACTCGAAGGCCGTACGGTTGCAAGTGGAAGATACGGAAGTGTTATGGGACAAGCCACCATTACCTACTTGGGATAATATAGACGGTCATGCGAGGAAGGTTGCGGAGTCGGAGGGACGGACTGAAGACGAGAAGACATCGGAGCAAAAGCCACGGAAGAGGAAGAAGGTGCATCTTGTCATCTTGACACATGGAATGCACAGCAATATTGGCGCAGATATGCTGTTTTTGAAGGAGAGCATTGATGCAACTGTCAAGCAGGCCCGTATCGATTCGCAAAAGCGCAAGGCAAGCTATCGTGCGAATGGTAAGGGCGGGAAGCAGTCGTCAGGTCCTTCTGATACTGCGCATGCGGAACAGCACGATGATGCAGACACCAAAGGCGAGACGGCTACTGCACCACTGTCTGGCGGGCAGGAGGAGATGCAAGACACCCAGTACGACTCCGATGACGACGAAGAAGTCATCGTGCGTGGCTTCTCAGACAATGCTGTGCGGACAGAGAATGGCATACAGTATCTTGGCAAACGACTTGCTAAGTATATATTACGCTTCACCTACCCAGACCAGCCATTCCTGCCGGTCAAGAAGCCTTTTGCTCGTCAGCTCACGGACACTTTCAAGAGCGAAGAGAACAAGGCCAAACGGGATGGCATGCCTTCTCACACTGGCAGCAGCATCCACCATCCAGGCTCAAGCAAGGCCGCAGAAGACCTACCTTACCAGTTCACCTGCATATCTTTCGTTGGCCACAGTCTCGGTGGGCTCATCCAGACCTATGCTATGGCCTATATTCACAAGCACAGCCCGACCTTCTTCACGCACATCAAGCCCATCAACTTTATTGCCATGGCTTCTCCAATGCTGGGGTTGAGCAACGAGAATCCTATGTATGTCAAGTTCGCGCTCGACTTCGGGCTGGTCGGTCGTACTGGACAGGATCTTGGCCTCACATGGCGGGCACCCACTCTCGCGCGAGGAGGCTGGAACGCCATGATCGGTGGTCTCGGATCCGGTGAAAGAGAGGACCGCAAAGACGATGATCCAACCTCCAAGCCACTGCTACGAATTCTGCCTACTGGGCCTGCGCATCAAGTGCTTCGGATGTTCAGAAATCGAACGGTCTACTCGAATGTCGTCAATGATGGCATTGTGCCTCTCCGGACAAGCTGTCTGTTATTCCTAGATTGGCGAGGCTTAGGAAAGGTGGACAAAGCACGGCGCGAGAACGGTCTCATCGGGACTGTGGCTGAATGGGGCTGGAACGAGCTCACGGGCCAGAACCAGAGCAGTCTGCCTGAAAGAGCTATTGCTGAGAGGCAGAGTATGGGTGATGAAGATGGAGACAACGAGCACGTTCGTCAAGGTGAAGGCGATGCCGTGCCTCAGCCGGACGAAGACGAGACTTCCGTCGATGCGAAACGATTGACCACTCGACCAAGTTATGATGAAGAAACTGCCGCTGAAGGAAGCTCCATGTCAGGCTCCACGGCTAAGCAGCCTCCGCAAGATACCGGCATGTGGGACGCCTTTCTCGGCTTCTTCCGACCCAACACGCAAGAACGAGCAATAAGCCCAAAGCCTACGAAGTCGATGAAGACCACTAAAGCCATACGTCGTGGCCAGACCATCAGTCAGGATGAATCCGAAGGCACGGAACAAAGCGGGACAACTAGCAACCCAACGATGCGCCCACACCTACATACTCACCACGAAGATGGCAAACGACCGAAGGCCTCGCGGGGCGGCAGTCTCGTGAACGGTGAGAGTGGCGATGCTCATGCACCACCGAAGACTTCTATCTTTGAGTCGGCTGGAGATATACTGCATCCACCGCTACCTAGTAAGAACTGGATCAACGAACCGAGCACTCGAGCTCGAACCATTTTCCACGATCGAGTGTACCATCCGGAGGACATACCGCCGCCACCTATGAAGCGGAGGCCATCTTCACGCTTTACCCGGACTTTCACAGGCGATACGAGCCAGAGGAGCAGTCAGTCGTCTGGTGTGTCGCTTCAAAGCCAGGACTCGGTGGATCTGAGCGGTATGAAGGTCGAGGAGAAGATTGCTCGCGCGTACCACCGCGACCTCAGCTGGCGGAAAGTTCTGGTTAGGCTCGAGCCAGATGCGCACAACAACATCATCGTACGGAGGATGTTCGCGAATGCTTACGGCTGGCCTGTCGTCAAGCATTTGTGTGATACTCACTTCGCCGACACCCACGCCGCGAAGACTCGAGACGAGTACGAGCCAGCGCGAGAGCGCGCAAAGCCAATGACCGAGCCCATGCCAGAATCCGGCGAAGAAGTCGCGGAGCAGACCGACAGAGTCGTCCCAGAGCGCACCAAAAGCGAAACTCGAGAAGCGAGAGACGAGCTCGCCACTCTAGAGGTCGTCCACGATGGCACCGCGGGTAGCTTTAGTTCTAAGACCATTAAAGCGCTCTCGCGGCAGAGCAGTGGCGAGTGGGATCCAGCTTTCTTCGAGGGTTCAGATGGCGATGACAGCGATGTCGATGAGCGCAATTTTGTGAGCAAGATGATTAACCCGATGGCGGTCAAGAAGCCGGAGCAAGTGCATCAGCGGCCTGGATCTGCGAAGAGTAACGGTGCGCCGACGAGTCCGAGGACGCCTACGGCGCCGTACACGGACGGACATCGCGGGTTGGCGCCTACGTCTCCTACAGCGTCGAAGTCGCCTGCTTCGCCTAGGTCGGCGGCGTCTACGAAGTCGACGTTTGATAGTGCGAGTGTTGACCCGGTGGTTGCAAGTAAGATTGTTGAGGAGCCGGAGGCACTGGGTAGTACGACTGAGCTGGGATTGAGGAAGAGTGTGAATGAGCAGGTTAGTCCGTCGAAGGCGAGGACAGCTTTGGGAAGAAAGTCGCAATTGTTGGATGAATAGGGAGGGGCATGATACCCATTTGTGTTTAGACTGTAGATATGTCAAGTCGATAATGTAGAGCTCTCAATGGAAAATTCAAGACCGCCTTTCAATATACGTGAATAACATGCTGCCGCTGTCGTCCGTGCGTTGGAGACTTCACCCTTGGACCTTTCTTCCATCAAGACCACTCTGACGACAACCAATGTCGAAGAAGAACCTCCTCATCTGCTTCGATGCATTTGGTACGCTCTTTCAGCCACGACGGCCGGTAGCACAGCAGTACGCTGAGGTCGCGAACTCATTGGGCTTGCACCACGTCACAGAGGATGCAGTCCAATCGTCGTTCAAAGCAGGTAAACCTCACGTGGGCGATGCTCATTCCGATTTATGTAGCTGACCACTGCGATAGCATTCAAAAAAGAGTCGAAGCAAAACCCAAACTATGGTAAAACGAATGGCATGAATGCTGAAAGATGGTGGACTAACGTACGTTTCCAACTCTACGTAGCGTACACAGGCTGCTAACGCACCACAAGATCATCCGCAACACTTTCCAACCACTGCTGCGAAGTAACGAACAACTGCCATCAGAGCTAATACCCAAGTTGCTCCACCGTTTCTGGTCGAACGAAGGATACATGCTCTTCCCAGATGTGCCTCTGGTGCTGCGTGGCGTTCGGAACCTGCAGTCACTCAGATACGACCGAGTGGTTGTCGGCGTTATCACGAATTCGGACGATCGAGTGCCGGATGTGCTAGCTTCGCTTGGATTGAAAGTGAGTCCGCTCAGATATGGCACTCAGCAGCAGAATCTGGGAGGCCACAGCGGTAATTGGGACATCGACTTCTCGGTGATGTCGTACGATGTCGGGCATGAGAAGCCTGATCTGAGGATTTTTGATGCTGCTGAGGAGATGTCTATGGCCGTCCACGGAGCGGGAGAGAGTTCCTGGGAGAAGATCTACGTCGGCGACGAGTACGACAAGGACGTTGTTGGTGCCATCAGTGCTGGCTGGAACGCTATCCTGATCAGCGTGGAAAAGCAGTCACAGGACTCCAAGCTCGAGTGGCGAGACGAGCAGGAACCGGGCAGTCTCCAAGAACTGTTCCAGTCGTCCAAGGCTGTCGGGTTCAAAAGCCTAAGCAGGCTGGCGGAATGGCTTCGCTAGATTGATCGACATTAGAGTCATGTTCCCTGTCTCCGCAATGCGAGGATGTCTGCCAGTCTGACAGTGTTCTTGCCTCCCCAACCCTGCGCACCTTCTGCAACAGCAGGACGTACTCTGACGTACCAGCCCCACGTCCGTTTGTCGAGCTCGTCTGCATTCAAAGTTGTAGCCCAAGACTCGTAAAGCGTCTCTAGACTCCGAAGCAACTTGCCCAGATTGCGTTCCTTCTCTGCCACCTTGGCTGCGCCAGAAGGCTTCTTGCCTGACTCCGTCTGCTCCGGAGGCGGACTGTCGAACGCCTTGAGTAGATACGCACGAGCTGCATGTGGTGTATGAATAGGCAGATTCGTCGACCCACTACTTCCAGTAGCACGTCCGAGGGTCGGTGCAGATTCAAGCGTATTCGACTTCTTGAGCGCCTCCAGATCCAATGCCCATAGTGGCGGCTGCTCTTCACCCGCTCCGGCTTCCTCACCTGCTGGCTCCTCCTTTATCGTTGCTTCTTTGCCATCATCCTGTCTTTCGAGATCTCGCCACTCATAGCCCCACCGTCTCAGCACACTCACCTTCTTCCCAGTAATCATCACACTCGGCTGACCCTCACCAAACCCCTCCTCCTCCGCACTCCTTCCCTTCTCAATGCCGAGACTTAGAGCTCTCGCCTTACTAGTCACACTAATATACCCCTGCGCCAAGCTCAACCGACTCGACAACGGCTGCTCAGGCATCGAGTACTTCAGCAGCGTGAACACAAACGCCAGCGCCAGTGGAGCACGGTTAGTGAATAGCACGACCTCCTTCAGTTCCTCCTCCGTGTCCTCAGACAAAGACAACGCCAAAGCAGCTTCTATATCTGCAGGCGTAGCTTCTGGATCTGTGAAAAGCGCCACGTCCTTTCGCTTCTTCTTTGCGGGAGATGAAGCATCATTGTCGCCACCAGCGGCTCGCTTTTTTGTGACTCGTTTCGCAGCAGCCAGGATCTGCTTTGCAACCTTTTCGTCCTCGAAGATGGCTTTGATTTCGTCTAGTTTGACTTTGGCTATGCTTTCAGGTGAGTCCAGTTTCGCGGTCTGTAGTTCCTTGACTTTACTCATGGCTGTTGCCAGTGGCACTTTGGCGTCTTGAGAGAGGAAGCGGAGGAGTGCTTGGAGGTTGTTGGCGCTCATTGTTGGCAAGTGTGTAGCAGGTGATAGCTTGCACGTGGTGAACTATTATGCTGATGATCCGACCGTGAAGAAAAAGATGAAGGAGCTGTGAAGTCGAGAGCAAGGCAACAAGACTGCACGGGCCACTCCGACCACAACTGCCTCATTGAGATGGGAGTGAACACGCTGGAAAGTGGAGTGAACAATTCTAGTTTCTATTCTACACAATGACATTTCCCTCAGTCAAAGCGCCTGTCTATGTCTATCATCATACCCATACTCATCTCACAACATCAGGGAGCAAATCATTCAGCTCAACCAAGATGTTCCCAAGTGAAGATCCCCAGCGCCAAACTTTCTATATTCACAACAACATGCAACAACCTACTGCCTGCCCCGGAAGTAGTCGTAGCTGGTAGTATCACCATCGTAAGGAGTGCCAGTCGGCGTCCCAAGCCGCATCTGTCCGTAACCACCAGGCGTCGGCCCTTCAGGTGTAGGCAACTGTGGTGGCGGAGACACCGCCATTCCCGCAGCGTGGGTCACTAATCCATCCCTGCTGTCTTGATGCCGCGTAGTCGGACGAGAGAATGTATCAGTAGTTGGAGTGCGATGATAGCCCTTTGGGTAATCCATGCCAGCCTCTCCTGCCACCCGTGTTGCGTCCGAATCTCTCGAACTCGCTCGTGTGTGGCTGTAAGGATCCGCAGATTGGCTGCGACTGCGGTCCTGGCTGTAGCTAGAGTCGAACGTGCCAGTCCTTGTTGGGCCGGTCATCATGGTACTAGGAGTGCCAGACCGCACCAGATCCTGCGGCCGGCCGAAGAGCTCTCCATCTCCACCTCCTTCACCGCGGAAGTCTGGGTTGTTCTTCCAGTGCTCATAATCCATTTCGTTCTCGTTAACGATCGCGAACGGCGCAGCGCCGCCTGAAGTCTTGCCAGGGTGGGTGGAGTCCATCGCGTCTAGGTAGACGTCGCTATAACCTGCCTGCCGGCCAGTGTCGTCCATCGATGTCCGTCCGCTGTAGACTTGCTTGAGCAGATGTTGAGACTTGGACGATACCATGGGGGTGATGAGCGGCTTATACAGTGCTGGATGCCCGAAACGCACGCCAAGCTTGTCGTTCTTGTGACGTTTGCCCTCTCCGCCGATATTGGCCTCATCATCCCGTAATTGCTCGCCTTGACTATAGAAGTGGATGGCGGCGTCGAAAGTTCGCATGCAGTACCACTTGAAGGCGATAAAAACCAAGATGAGAGGAGTCAGAGCAATAACCATGTACCAGCTCTGGCCTTGGGCGCCGACCAGGAATCCAATGACGACGTTGCCGAGTATAGCGCAGACCAGGATCCGATTGTAAAGTGATCGCCAGAACATGCCGCCGGACTCGTACTTCGTGAAGAAGATGTACATGAGCATGTATTTCTTGCTGAACGAATCCATCCAGAAGTACAGAGCGGTGATCGCAAGCGCTAGCGGCTGGAGGGCGCCGAAGGCCAGTGCAATTGCGCAATAAAACACAAAGTAATTGTAGTATCCAGCGTATTCGAAGGATTGAGGAGCCGAGAGCTCAATCACCTCACGCGGTGTTGCATTCAGAAACCGTCGAGAGAAAGAGCCCCATGTAAGTCGAGCGAGCTGGCTCAGATCAATCGCGGCACCAAGATTCCTTTGCAGGAGCCAGGAGCACCAGTATGGTGTAAGAGTGATCAAAGTGGTAACGATCTTGCCAACGAAGTTGCCTTGAACAATCGCATCCCAGCCACTCTTGCCTTCATCGCTGGCGGATACAATCGCGGCTATGAGGCCGAAGAATGCCGAGAAGAGAGAGAAGACGATCAGATTGTTGACTAGGAAGAAGGAGAAAAGCTTGTGCATCACGTGTCTTTCTCTGCCAGTCTTGGTGATATCGCCCGCCTTGGTAACGAGTCGTCGAAATATGGAGGGGAGGAAGTAGTAGAAGAGAGTCGTGATCGCCGGAGCCAAGATACCCTGCACGATTGACCAAAGATTCTGATGCGCATATAGCGACCTCTGGAATGCCGGCCAGACCTGTCCAAGATGTGATAAGTTCGACAAGAAGACCGATATGAGCACGTTGGGAACGATCCACGCAATGGTCAGCAGGGCGACCCAAAGGTTATTGATGAAGTTCTGCCAGTTCCGTTCCTTCTTCAGCATCGCGAGGTTCTTCCAGATCAGATCGTTCGGTTTAGGCGCCTGTTTGATAATTGTACCTTGCGGGCCCTTTTTCCGCGCCACATACGCGACCTTGTGAGCCTCAGGGATGTTTTCATATGTAGCAAAGCCGTAGGATAGAGCGTTGCGTTTGTCGACCGTTAGTCGAACCTCTTTGATATGCCCTTCGAGCGTCTTGATGCGTGCGGAAAGATACTCGATCGCATCGACTTGCTGGCCCTTGTTGAACCCTTTGTCGTTCTTCTTCGCTTTGCATGTCGGGCGCTTTGCAGGAAGCTTGTCCGGATTCTTGAGGTATTTCGCGAGTACTTTCTCCAGATCCTTCACGGCCTCTTCGTGGTCTTCAATCATATCCGGCAGCTCCTTCACATTTCTTGCGATGGCAGCGCGAGGCGTGTCATTCGAGCCCTTGACCTCGTCTGTAAGCTTGACAATGCCATCGTCTGATCGTAGTTCGGTCGGGATGTCCGTGAGTAACAGCGTGCGAGAGTGCAGGCTGCGCTGATAGTCCTTGCTGTCAAAGTACTGCCTTCTCAGCTTCAAGATTGCTCCGTAATTCCTCCACAAAAAGTAGAAGATGATGATGTCGAACAAGTACGCTACCGCCACGTACGCCCAGAACGAAGTGTTTCCGTTCATGTAGACAGGTGTCAACCGCTGCAGAAATGCCGAGCCATTGGACAAGTCGCCATTGGAAGACAGAAGGGTGGTCGGAATGAGTATGCCGCAGCCCACCACTGCCAACGTCAGGAACATGTTGCGCATCATCCGACTGAACCGCATGAACACTGCCGCATCCAGCCCACATCTTTCCACCAGATCCTGCTCTTTCGTCTGGTAAAGTGGCTTGATCCACCCAAAAAGACCTTTGCCAATCACCGGCGGCGCATGTTTGCTGTCGGCGTGTTTGGCGCGAGGTGCGTAGACGACGTTGTTCCAAGGTCGGAAGAAGCAGAAGGCGAGCGTGATAGCGGCGGTCAATGCAAAAGAAAAGATGATGGCGGAAAGGAAGGATTTCGAGTAGAATTCGCTGTCGAAAGCCGAAGCAATGAGTCCCAGGAACTGGTCGCCCGAGGAGCCGCCTGTTTGTCGAGGAGAGAGTAGTCGTACCGGTGCTGGGTATGCGTCCGCCATTGCGTTGATCTATTCTCCGGTCTAGGCGTAGGCGTAATCGTAGACCGGTCCGCCGCAGATCTTTATCGTATCACTGCCACATGCAAACCCTAGCTCCAAGGGTGGAAACGACTGTGTAGTAACCCCGTGAATGGATCCTCGCGAATGTAAGCCACCCTCAGAAAGATGTCGAACGTCGGTAAAGACAAGTGGTATGAAACAAGGAAGGAAAACTGCCGCTGATGGATTGAATGAAGAACAAAGAAAAGGATTCGAATACGAGGTGACAGAGCTGGTCTCCACGTCGTCGGGGTTTCGTGCGTGGCATTGTGAGCTAAGAATATTCCAAGGTACCCGCCGTTCCAACGTGCGGCTAGAACGCGTTAGAAGACATCCGATTGGTGTGCTGGGCGACAAGCTTTATGATTTGCGCTGTCTTGCTGAAACACGAGGTTGTCTCACCTGTCTCACGTTCTCCCTCTAGGCCATCACGTCAGCCTTCCTTAGACGCCGTGGTCTCTTACTTAATAGGCCTCGAGGGTCCGGTGCAGGCGCGCAGAGGTAGCTCAGTCAAGCGCTGGCGCCGAGAGGAACAGTTCAAGGGCAGTCCAAGTGAAGAGGTGGTCACACGAGCACATGCGAACCAAAACCATCACCGCAACAAGGTCAAGAATGGAAGGAGACAGCAAGAACCGCGTTCAGACACTAATGGTACACACATAAAAGCCGCTTCCGACGTTACTTTGATGAAAAGCTGGCCATCAGATCGCTCGTTTGCTAACCCCATGGTATCCTCCCAGCCCCATGAACCCCGAGCCAGCTAGAGTAACGCAGAAATCATGGCACGTCCGGCGAGGTGCCAGTCTTGTCAGTCGTGGTAAAGACGCAGCTATCTTGTTGAGTGAGATTTGAGGAGAGGCAAGTCTACTCCTCGTCCTCGTCCTCCTCGGCGGCGGCACCCTGGTTGTTTGTTAGACAGGAACGAACTGTGAGGTCGGGCGGCAACTTACGGAAGTGTAGGCGGCCTTCTCTTCCTCGTAACGCTTCTTATCGGTAGCAGCCTTGGCCTCGTACGGGGCCTTCTGCTTCTCGTTCAAAGCCTTCCACCTCTCTCCGAGGAGCTTGCCGACCTCACCTGTGGAATGTCAGTGGCGATCCTCAGGAGACGAGTAGTGATGCGACTTACCGAACTTGATGCCAGGGTTCTCATCGCGGACCTTATCACGCGTGTCGTTGGCAAAGAACATGTAGGCAGACAGGCCACGCTTCGGCATGTTGGGATCTGGTGAGATATTAGAAAGGGAAGTGAGTACGACGACGATGAGAGGCACTCACCCTTCTTCTTCTTGCCGCCATCAGCCTTGCCCTTGGCCGCGGCCTTGCGGGTGGTGGTCTTCTCCTTAGGCATGGTGAAGATGTGAGGTGTTGTTGTTGCTACGCGTGGAAAAGTAAGGTCAGCGACGTGAGCTTGAGTGAAGTGAGGCGACCACAAAACGCGTGGTGGTGAGTGAAGTGAAGTTTGAAGTCGATTTGGTGCGCATGGTGGTGGCGTTGTTGTGATGATAAACCGCTCAGCCGTGAAGCTTGCGGTCGCAATAACAACAGCTTGCACGTCACGACAGAGCGTGAACAAGCGGTCAGATGACGGGGAATCACTCACTGGAGTTGAGTTTGAAGTGTCGGTAAAGTTCGTGGACGTTGTGCTGCTGCGATCGAAGAAGTCAGTTGTCTGCATCGACGACGACGACGAACTCCGATGGAATGAGGCATTGCAAGCAGTGATGCGTAGAATGTGCAAGAACGCGACGAAACGCGTTCAGAAGGTGCGGAAAGTTGAGCAGAAGTGAGTGTGAAGAAGTGCAGAGGTGGAATTTGGTGTATGGTCGAGTTGGGTGTTTCGCGTGGGCATAACTTACATAGAGCGTTCTCTGCACCAAATTTGTATGGAGGTCAAGTTGGGTGAGAAACAGCAGCAGATTTGCGTGAGGGCGAGCGCAGACTACTGTTTTCTGGAGCTCCGGCCAACGACCCCTCCACGCTAGGGCGAAAGCTGGCTAAGCCTAACTCGAATCACCTCACAACATTGGAAACGTCACCATCGCATTCCACTCAGCAACACTTATTTCTAACTCCTGCCTCACGGAAGCCTCGAAACACATGTCTTTAGAGCCATCCAATACGAATATAGAACGTCCTTTGCCCGGAAGTCTCGACAGCTGATCTTGGCGGATCGCAGCCGGCGGAGCACGAGACCTTCACGTGCTCCATCGCAACGCGCTGATAACATCTCGGTGGTTGCGAGCACGATGAGAGAAGATCAAGCAATGCTTCGATCGGACTGCCACCTGAGGTCGTCTTTTGGAGTAAACCAAGTTGGCCACCATCGCCTTGGAATCACCGTAGGTCACTCAGAGGCTCAGTTGCGATGATGAGCACTATTCCATGCCCGCATAGTAGCTGGGGACAGAAGTCGACAGGGCTCAAGATCGAGGCCAATGATCGCTGTTCTGCCTCGCGTACCATGATCTCCCTCGAGGCAAATAGCTTGTGGCAATATCAGTGCGACACGCGCTCACCATCCGGAAACCAATGGTGGAAGTCCATATCTGGCCAGGCTGGCCAGGTGTAGTTGGTGCTAATAACTGAGCTGAACCAGAAGTGCTGTTTCAAGAAGACGCGATTGACCGCCCTCCGAGCTGCTGAACGTTTCTTCGCTGCAGCAGTCGTTACCCTTCATAAGTGGCTTCGTGGAAGCTCGTGATCGTCCCAAGCTGGAGCTTTCACTTCATCAGTCCTCGTGTTAGAGACAAATATCAGGTTTGCCAACCTTCAATCTCGAATTCGAATTCCTTCTGACCATCTTTCACTTCCATTTTGTTCCCATCCTCATCGTACAAGGTCCTCTCGACGAACTTCACCTTCCCTTCTCGATCAACAAGAATGATTGTCTGCTTCTGCGTCCCATACCCAAACTCGTGCACTTCCACGTTCCCATGATCCGGCGTGTCGGTTCCAGTCTTCCCAGACGCCATAGTATCGGCAGGCTTGCTCTCCGCGCTCACGCCACCAACCGGAGGGATCATGATCGAGTTCCGCATCTGCCTCACATACACATCCCAGTCTTCGCCTTGCTTCCTCTTCGGCAGCTCGTCGACAGACAGGATCTCGAACAGGCTCTCGATGAACGCGCTCTGGTCACCACTTTCACGCTGTTGGTCGTCGTCAATCGCAGCATTTAGCATCGCCTCCCCTTTCACAACCTTCGGCCAACTGCGATCCCCGAAATAACTGTTGCTGAGACCATGGGTCTCTCCAGACTTCGTAGCGATAGTCACCAAATCCTCCGCCTTCACAGATCGATTCGACACAATACTCAACCCCTCCAACCCTCCCTCCCCACCCGCCCTCACCTCCCCAAACACCAAACTAAACCCCCCCACATGCCCCACCCCCACCTCCTCAATCAGCCTCCGCGCGAACTCCTCACTACTCTCCCTCCTTTCCGGAGGCTGGGTCAAGTAAGCATTCGGGATCCCACCACGACTTTTATTCTGCGCAACATAAGTATCGCCTTCCTCTCGAAAGTTCGTCAGCACCGCGAGGCGGCCTTGTTTGGTGATAGCCAGCCATGTGCCTTGCTCCGCCCGTTGGAGATCGCGCCCACCAAGGATGTGGGTGTTGGGGTGGGACCACCAGTGGGCGGGTGCGGTGGGGCGGTGGAGGAATTCGTCGCGGTTGGAGAGGAGGATGAGGGGGTATGAGGGGTGGGCGGTTGATATGAGGGCGATACACATGATTCTTTCTCTCTCTCTGGGTCAGATGGGAGTTGGTCCACTGTGGTTCCGGACGTTGGTTGGGATGCGGTAGGGCTCCTTGAGAATGTCGATACTTTAGTATGGTGGATGTCATTGATCCACGAGTCTTTTGTCGGTTTCCATCTTCACCTTCTCGTGACCTCGGGACACGACTGATCCACGAGAACTGTGTAGCACATGTCCCTCGAAATTCCGAGCATGAAATCAAACGGCGGGATGCAGAGGTGCCTCGGGTTGGACCCTGCTGCGTGTCACCCCCACCACAAGGCACTCACGCGAGCTCACCGATGGTGCGTTTGCATACACTGACCTGTTCCGGCTTCTTCACATCTTGTCAGGCAGCTATCTTTTACTTGTGACAGCTGGCAACAGCTTCTAATTCACCTATGAAAGCTCCATGACCCCATCCATTCTTCAACACCCGCCCACCATACCCACCACGAACTGAACACCGAACAACCACCCTCAGACACCACCAAGATGTTCTCCTTCATCGCCGACTTCCTGACGGGCATCACCTCCATCCTCTTCCCCATCTTCGCCTCCTACAAAGCTCTCCGCACCTCCGACCCCGCTGTACGTCCCTCTCACCCCTCCCCCATCACCCTTCCCCACTAACAAGCATATCCAGAACCTCGCCCCCTGGCTCATGTACTGGACAACCCTCTCCCTCCTCCTCCTCCTCGAATCCCAATTCTCCTTCCTCATCTCCTGGTTCCCCTTCTACGCCTGGGCCCGCCTCGCCCTGCACCTCTACCTCGTCCTCCCCGGCCAACAGGGCAGCGTCTTCATCTACAAGCAGTACATCCACCCTTTCCTCGAAGAGCACGAGCGCCAGATCGACCGCTTCATCTCGGACGCGCACGCAAAAGCTAAAGCTGCGGGCGGCGATGTCGTGAAGCAGGGGTGGGAGTATGTAAGGACGCAGATGCTGGGTGGGGCGGCGCAGGTGGAGAGTCCCGGGAAGGGGAGGGATGTGAGTTATAGCAGCTATTTGATGGGCAGGTTTGAGATGCCGAGTGCGAGGCAAGGCATGCCTGCTGCGGTGGCGGGGTTGGGGGCGGGGGATGTGTTTGGGATGATTGGGAAGGTTTTGCAGCAGCAGACGGGCGCGGACTCTACGACTCGTGAAGCCAAGGTCGAAGATCTCGCTTCATCTGGAACACTCATCCCCTCTTCATTGCGCGGAGAAGAGCGGACGGATTTCATCTCCACCCAACAAGAACGCCTCCGAACTCTCCTCCAAGCTTTCGACCAAGAAGCTGGCTCAGCACCGGACTCCGCAGGTTACCCTCGCGAAGCAGCCTACTCCTCCTCCCGCTCCGCGATGCCACGGCAGCCTTCATCACGGAAGTCGTACCTGTCCTCGGAGCCGACGAACATGCACAAGAGCAGGAGCGAGAGCGAGTTCGAGGATCTGGCGTACGAGCCGATGCCGGACCCGGAGCACTATCGTCCTGCACCGAGTAAGCGGGCGTCTTCTAGCCGCGCTTCGTCTGGAAAGGCTGGGGGACCAGCTGCTGGAGGGGCGAAAGAGGGGTGGAGTAATTGGATTTGGGGGAGTTATGGGGAGAAGGATTCTGCAGATCCGCGGAAGCACGAGTAGGACTTGTTACTTGGGAACGGGACACGATTTGCATGACGGAACGAACCAAAGGGATATGGCGTTGACGAGAAATTGCACTGGTGGCGATGTGATGATGGGCATGAGATCGGAAGCCCGTTGGAGGCAGGCAGATCATAGAGCATGCCTCACGGCCTACACAAATTGTGTAAAGCTTCAGCTCGAAAACATAGAGCCGCACAGCTGCTCAGGCTAACACAATCCTCACTTCAACAACCGAATCACCTTGATCAAATCCCCTGTAACACCCATCGCAGTCACCTCCCCACCCGCTCCAGCTCCCTGAACGATCAACGGGTTCGCGCCATACCGCTTCGTATAAAAGCTGATAATGTTATCGCTCCCCTTGAGCGCAGCAATCGGATGACTCGTATCGAACTGCTCCAATCCAACCTTTACGCTCTTCGACCCGACATCAATACTGCCCACGAACCGCAACACCTTCCCTGCTTTACTCGCCTCGCTCTTAAGCTTCTCCATCTCGTCATCGTGCTCCGGTAATTTCTCCATGAACTCGTCGCCACTCTTACAACTCTCCAGCGCCTTAGGAATCAAGCTCTGCACCGGGAAACTCGTCGGACTCTCAACCTTCAACCCAGCTATCCGCGCCAGAATCGTAAGCTTCCTTGCCACATCCAACCCATTCAAATCATCCCTCGGATCCGGCTCCGTATACCCCAAATCCTTCGCCTTCTTCACCTCCGCACTGAACTTGCCTCCTTCGCCGCCGACAGGTTGGAAGGAATTGAACAAGAACGACATCGTCCCGCTAAAGACACCCTCGATCTTCGTGACCTCGTCCCCGGTCTCGATGAGTTCGGTCAGGGTGCTGATGACAGGTAGTCCGGCGCCGACGGTGGATTCGTGGAAGACGTGGCTGTTTCCTCTGGATGCGGCGGAGAAGATGTTGTCCCATAGTTTGATGTCATCCGAGAAACCCTTTTTGTTCGGTGTAACGATCGAGATGCCCTTGCCGAGGATTGTTGGGTATTGCTTCGCGAGCTCGAGGTCGGATGTATTGTCCACGAGGACTACTTTCCCTGGTGCATTCTCCAGGAACTCTAGGATCGCGTCGAAGGGTAGGAACGGTTTCTTGCTCTCATCGAGCTGTTGGAGGATCTTGGAGGCGTCCAGTCCGCCATAGCGTTCGGAGAGGACTTGGGTTTTGCTGCGGCGGGCGAGGATGAGGGCGAGATCGGTGGAGGGGGTTTGGGAGGAGAGGCGTTGGCGGAGGTGTTCGTATTGGGTGAGGAAGGCTTTGCCGACGCCGCCGAGGCCGATTATGGCGAGGAAGATGGGTTGGGAGGACATTGTTGCATGAAGTGTTCAGGTACCGAAGAGATTCCAATGGCTTTTTGAGGTGTGTGAGAATGCGGGGTGTGGGATTAGGGTTTAAGCATGGAACGGCAGATCTACATGACTCGTGCGTGTCTCCATCTGGAAAGTGAGGTGCTGTCACATGTCTTCGTCCATGTCACTCAACGCTACCACCAACACCCACCATGTCCTCCTCCAAAGACACCGCCCTCTACCAACCCAGAACCCACAACCTCTCCAACGGCAAACTCATCTCCTCCTCCACCTCCCTCGCCTTCACCTCCCAGCTCTCCTCCCTCATATCCCAGAATACCTCCACCAGCAGCAAACCCAAGAGCACCTCATCCCGTCTAAAACCCAAGAAGGACGACCTCTTCACCCGCCCCAACCGCAACACTTCAAAACGCGCCAAGCGCGACAGCGAGGACTCCCCCCACTTCGAGCAGAAACACACCACCAATGGCGAGGGTCTGGACACCGGGATATGGCAGCGCAGTAAGCGGAAGATGGAGGAGAAGGCGAAGTTGTATGCTGCGATGAAGAGGGGGGATGTTGAGGATACGGATGGGAAGTATGGGGTGGATTTTGATCGGAAGTGGGAGGACTCGCAACTGCGGGGAGAGGAGGGAGAAGGGGAGGAGGAGGAGGAGGATCTGGACGACGAGGAGCAGGAGGAGAGTGGGCCGGTGGAGTATACTGACGAATTTGGCCGCCTACGAACAGGAACGCGAGCAGAAGCTGCGAAGGTGCAAAGGGCTGCACAGAGTAAAGCGGTGGCGGAGACACCAAGCGACCGCTTCACCGCCCGGCCTCTCGCGCCTTCGAATGTGATATACGGCGACACGATCCAACACGCCGCTTTCGACCCCGAGGCTCCCGTGGCGGCGCAGATGGCTGAGCTGGCGAAGAAGCGGGATAAGAGTCTTACGCCACCACCGGATGAGCATTTCGATGCGAGCAAGGAGGTTAGGAGTAAAGGGACGGGGTTCTTCCAATTTTCGGGCCATGATGCAGAGAGGAAGCGGCAGATGGAGGGGTTGGAAAGGAAAAGGTTGGAGACGGAGAGGAAGCGTGGGGAGAGGCGGCAAAAGTTGGAGGAGCGGAAGAAGGAGGTCGAGGCGAGGAGGAAAGAGATCCAAGGACGGAGAGTGAAGAGGAAGGCGGATGACTTTCTGAATGAGTTAGGGGTGGAGATGAGTGCGAAGGCGGTGGAAGATGATGGGAAGGCGGAACCTGGTAGCCCTACATAGTAAGGCCACGAGTCGTCCATGTAGGCGAATTGTCCAGCGTGAAGGGTTATATTAGAGTATACTACAGACACGATAGTCAAAACGAGTTAAGTGGCGCACGTGAAAGTGGCTCCCTGTCGATCACATGCAGCGAGCCGAGGCGTCAAAATGACATCTTCGAGCGGAAATTGTCCGACCATCTTAAGCTCTTGCTCGCTGTGGCGACAATTGTCTTGCCTTCCAGCGCGTAACAACGATACTTCCGTTACGGGTAGGGCTATTGTGTTTCCTGTATCTCGTGTCTGACTGCCGGGTTTTAGTACTGTTTCCCTTCGCTTCGTGAAAACGCCCTTTCCATCTATCTCCTGCGCGGTCTCGGATTCTGAACTACTCAGGACGCCTTGGATATTTACTCACTGAGCGTTGGTTCGAGAAGCTCGACAACATGGAGAGCGGCTACGGCATTCTGAAGTTCTTGGTCCCGCAGGTCCCGTCGCTCGCGAATACAGCGGTATGGCACACTCTAGGACGAACGCCTACATCTTCGAAATGGAACCTGCAGACCGCGATGACTGTGCAGGTATTGAGAGCCATGATGTCCGGGAAGCCAACTCCAATTGGAAAAGTTCAAGCTACGACGTTGAAGGACCCGGGTGTGTCGGGGAAGATGTGGGTCGCGACTGCCAAAGTTCCGGCTCCAGGACCCGACGAGGAAGGTGTGCGAGAAGCGGTCTTCCAGGCTATCGATGACATGAAGGTGGAGGGTGCGCCGGAGCCGAACTACACGAAACCACAGCTCGTGGACGTGGAGGTCGAGTGGACTGGTTTCAGGCCTGGTGCTGCGAAGGGAGAGAAGCCGCCGGAGATTTCGGAGACGGAGAAGTACAAGCGGTTGATGGAGGAGCCGACACGGATGAGCGAGACGACTATTCTGTACTTTCATGGTGGAGCGTACTACCTCTGCGATCCATCGACACATCGCGCGTTATGCAGTCGGCTGGCCAAGGAGTCGAAAGGACGGGTGTGCAGTGTCCGATACCGTCTCGCTCCGCAGACAGCTTTCCCCGGCCAGCTACTGGATGCATTAATGGTCTACCTCAGCCTCCTCTACCCTCCAGCCGGCTCCATGCACGACGCTATACCCGCCAAAGACATCGTTCTGAGCGGCGACAGCGCAGGTGGCAACCTAGCCTTCGCCCTGCTCCAACTCCTGCTTCAGCTCCACCGCTCCTCACCAAATCAGACACCCACTGTCCGCTTCCACGGGCAGACCGTAGAAGTGCCCTTACCAGCCGGCTGCTCCGCCAACTCAGGCTGGTTCGACATCTGCCGCGCCATGCCCTCAATAAGCAGCAACGCAGCATACGACTACCTCCCTCAAGCCTCCCACGACGACCCCTTAACCTCCCGCTTCCCCGCCGACTCCGCTTGGCCGTCCAACCCTCCTCGAGGAGACATCTTCTGCGACCTCAGCCTCCTAGACCACCCACTCACCTCCGTCCTCGCCGCACAAACCTGGGCCAACAGCCCACCGCTTTGGATGTGCACAGGCCAAGAAATGCTCACAGACGAAGACCTCATCGTCGCCTCCCGCGTCGCGCAAGACGGCGTGAAAGTGCGGTTAGAGGTTTACGAGGCGATGCCGCATTGTTTCTCTATGCTTCTCCCTTCGCTCGCGAGTTCTGACAAGTGTTTAAGGAGTCTGGGGGTTTGGTGTCGACGGTGTGTGGAGGAGCCGGAGGGGTTGAAGACGGAGGGGACGTGGACGGCGGCGAAGACGGGGGAGGAGAAGAGTGTGGTTGTGCAGGATGTGGGGCCGATTACTGCGGAGGAGGCGAGGAGTTTGATGGCGTTGATTCGGGAGAGGAGGGGGGAGGCGTTTGAGAGGGGGGATAGGGCGACGCCGAAGAGTGCGTTGTAGGAAGATGGGGATGTGAAGGGGTGGTAGGGAGCGACTGCCTGGCGTGTTGATTAGTGTGTCGCTGGTCCTGGACGCGAGTTGATGTTTATGATCTTGCGATTGTAATGGAAGTAAGTGCATGCAATCCGACGGCAGTAAGCATATGCATCTGTTATGGCGAGAATGCTACTGATGCATGAGGATGACTTGTTTCATCGAAGCCATCATATATTGATACACTATAAATACAACAAATACATCATACAACAAATCTACTCCTTCGGCATACCCTCCTCATCGCCTGGCTCGGTGTAGGTCCCGCTTGACTTCGCAGCTCCACGTGTTCGGCTGTCGACAATGTTTGACTTGTCAATGGCATCCTTGTCATCCTTCTCTGTTTGGCTATTAGCATTGTCGAACGATTAACAGGAATGGTCAACGTACCTAGCTGCGCATCCGAGTCGGCGGTCGCACCATCAATGGGGTCCTCGACAGCAGCGTTGTCGCACTGCACTGGAACACCGGCCTGAGCCTGACCGGGACGGCTTACGTAGTCGTTGTCGGCGGCATCGCCAGCCGGTGCGTCGGAGTTCTGGGTAGTTGACATTGTTGGAGGTGGAATGTGGAAGGTTACTTTGGTGGTAGTTTACTGTCGTGGGGCGTGTATGGACGAAAAGACATTGAAACTGAGAGCATTACTTATAGCCTTTTTGATAGCCTCCCGCCTCATTCTCAGCCGCCGTCATCACTTTTGAGGGAGAGCCCTTCGCAGGTCATGCTGATGTCAAAGACTTCAGGAACCGTCTCCACGATGCCAGCCGTTGTTTCACTACACAGTACAATCAGCCGCATCGACTCCACACAGTGTGATTGAGTTTGTGATAAGCTCATCGATCGGGACTTACAATTGGTACGCGAGAGAAGAACAGAGACGAAGTCGATGAAGGAGGGAACATGTGACGCGTAGATTCATAGGACTAGCGCCAGGGACAGACCCCAGAACCCGGGGAAGCGAGATCCGATCTGTAAGGTATGATCGATGGCACTAATGCAGGCACTTATCAGACGGTGGAGATGGCCTTGGGTGACGCGTAGATATTATGGTCCTTGAGTCGTCGTGATGATGCTAAAGTGATGCGGTGATGGTTGTGATGGTACAGTTGAGTCTCAGCTCGGCAGAAATAGCGTATCTGTGGGTATCTAAAATAACAAGTAGCAAGCAAACATAGCAGGTGCATTTTGTGCTTTGTCTCGACTGGCCGTTCGCTAGCAATATGGAGTTGCGAGCACTTCGCAGAGAACGCGGTAGCAATGGTGGTTTTCGCAGCCCCGACGCACGCGATTATTCGGCGGCAACACCACCGAACGGTAAGTTATGTTGAGCAAAACAACATCGTATTGTTCGTTTGGTGGTCAGCAGCGTTGGCAGCCTGAAGGCGGATCGGAGTCGAGAGTCCAGTAATCAGTCTTCTTCGGTAACGGCCTTCTTCGGCCTCCCACGACGCTTCTTCGGCTTCGTGTCGACATCCTCCTCTTCCTCCTCAACGGCTTCGATCTTGGGTGCTGCCTTCTTGGCCTTGGACTTTTTGGCTGGCGGCGGCGGCTCATCGTCGAGAGCAGCTGTGTCGGATGACGGACCGTTGTCCGCGGCTTTCGTCTTCCTAGGTGCCCTCGTCTTCTTGGCGGGCGCAGTGGGTTCGCCGTCAGAGTCAGCGGTTTCTGCGGCGGCTTTCTTGCCTCTGCCTTTGGCCTTCTTCGGCGGTGGTTTCACGGCCTGCTTATCGGCCTCGTCGTCTTCGTCCTTTACGCGGCTGCGCTTCTTAGACGCCTTCTTCTTGGCGGGAGAGTCTTCCGAGTCGTCAGGATAGTCCTGTGGTACGGTCAGCTTACGCGAGTGACGTGGAGAAAGCGCATCCCATACCTTCGCCTTCTTCTTTGGCGTCTTCACAAACATCCCTTGGTTCTTGTTGGCACTGTTGAAGCGGTTGCACTCCATGTCCTGCATCAGTTAGACAGAGACAATAAGCAGTGCCTGAGACAAGCTCACCCCATTCCACTCATCATCGTCAACGTGACCCTCTTCCAGAGCTCGCTTCACTTTCTCCTGGACATCCGGAGGTAGTATGTCGTACCCATCTACCAGCTCCATGTCCATCTCAGAACTCTCGGCCCAGTTGTGGAGGACCGTAGGTGTCACACAGCCCCTATTTGGTTAGCCATCTGGTCGGAGGGTAGCACGCAGTGGAGGGTCCTACCAGTGGCGCCACTTCCAGCTGGTGTGCTCCTGGATGGTCACTTGCACGCCCTGGCGTAGTTCGCCTTTGGCAATCTTGGTGCCGTCCTTCTTGCATTGCGTACCCTGGCATCCGGCCTGGCCGCCTTTGGCAATCTCTGTCGGCATGTTAGTACTCGTTCGCAGTGAAGTGGGATGGACATCGTACCAACGCGATACACTGCGGACGACATGATGTATCTAGCTATTTTGCTTCACGTTGGACGCGGTACGAGCGCGGCGGTGAATTCAAGTGAACAAGCTGGAGCGGAGAGCGAACGAGGCAGCTCGCAGGCTCGTGCTCTTAGAATGAGTTACTGGATGATGGTGATGGAGCCGTTGATAAGTAGCAACGTGCATGCAAACAGTCTCAGAGGTCTCAGGCAGCGAGAAGTTGGTCGGAGTGGAGCAAACTTTGTTTTAGAGCTGAGACTAGGGCGCGTATGCACGTGACTTGACCCTTGCGATTTGACGAATCGATCTCGAACTACTTCCACGCATCATCGGCAACATCAACTCTCACTTGTCATCCGGTTTCGACATACATAGTGAATGCTACGATGCTATAGTCGGCAGGCATGCCACAGAGCATGGCGGCAGTTCCGTGCGCCGAGCAGACCCATCGAAGCACACCTCTCGCCACGGATCTCCTCAAGACATGCGTCCGTTCGCACTGAGGATGTAGCCGATCCATCATCGCCACGACCACACCGATTTCGCGCGAAACCTATTACAAGACTGCTGCAATTCCCAACTGGCGCAGACAGACGAAATACGGCTGCTTGGGCAGACCTGCTTGAAGGCGGCTTGCCACCTCATCTCCGTGACCATGCCCGGCCACCAACAAACCTGGCCCCGAATGCTGCAGATGTAGCGAATATCTTGTTGGCCGCGCAAAAGGTTGTGCCTTCGGCAAAGGGTATCGATGTTTTGGGGATTGATGTGCTGTTCTATCTCGGGTTCCAAAAACAGAGATGGGACACGGTTGTGTGGCTCGTCAAGCGGCTTGTCGAAGCGTTTGGACCTCAGGTGCTGAAACCTGGCCGGTCACCTCAGCTCGTCAGTCGATGGGTAGGTGAAGTGTCTCTGGACGATCTGACCGGGACGAAGGCGGCCCTCCAGGATCTCATTGGGCCTGATGCCAACCCTGTTGCTGTGTCCGCAGGCGCCGCAACCTTGGACGAGCTTACAGACGACGCACCGGACAACATGAGCGGAGATGAGCGGCTTGCGCGTAATGCGTTAGGACAGGTCTGGCGAAGCCTTGGACACATGGTAGCTGCATGCGTGGACACAGCAGTGAAACCGGAGATTCTCGAGATCATCGCTTATCTGCACCACATGGGTATCATGCCGGCATCGATCTATAACCAGAAGCCATCTAGTGATGCTACGAGCATCCAACAGCCACCGACGCTAAACCTGCTTTCTTCCCGAATCTTGATATCACTTTCCGATGCCGCATGGAGAGCACACGAGAAGTCCGCAGTCGGGATGGCTCACGCTAAGAGCGGATGGTACCAGTCTTTGCGACCCGAACAACCAGGCTCCCGTTACAGGGTGAATGTTGCGGGTCTAAGGCCGGAAGTTTGGCTCGAAGTGCTTTTGTGGTCGTGCCTGCATGGGGGTTGGATCACGGAGGGATCCGAGATACTTCGCATCTTGCACGTCACGAACTGGAAGCCATTCTCATGGCGTTCGGTCATTCCGACTACTACTGACAGCAGTCCGGACTGGGACAAGCTGGAATATGCCTTCAACCATCGTCTACCGTCGACAATGGACAGTCCAGATACAAGCGTCGACGTTACCGTGTGTAAAACCATTAGCAGCGAAGTGATCAATGCCTACATTGATGCCCTGACAGGTTCGACTCGACTGGGCGTTGGCGAGCGAGGTCTACCACCAAAATACGTGATCGATCGATTGCACGACTTGCAAAACCTCCTTCAGCGTGGGAACCTGTCGCTTGTGGCGGGCTCTTGGGACGCCATCCTGCTTCGTCTTGCAGACACCCACGATCACTTCGTCGATCAGAGTCTCCCGGGATTCAAAGCATTTGTGACACTCTCGCCGCTCATGGGCGACGAGCTAGGATCCCCAGTAGCACGAGATATACCTGAGTACGTATTCGACGGTAGTGCTGCAGTCATCGGCCTGTACCATAAAGCACTGCGCTCCCGGATCAAGGCAGGGGATGCTTCAGGTGCCCTTCGGGTTTTCAGGTCGCTATCCGATATGGCTGATAACAATAAGCAACGATCTTTGGACGATTTCATCGAGCAACAGCAAGCGGTGACACAGAGCAACGGAGCATGTAATGTACAACTGGCCCTGTTCACCAACAATTTTCCTGGCATCGCGTATCCTGCGTTCGAGATGCAGATACCATCTACTATTCTCGGACCCTTCCTTGACCTCGTTCTGGACGCGAAGGCTTTCCAACTTGCCAACTGGCTCGTGTACAGTAATGAAATCGACGGACCAGTCATACCAGGGCAGTTGTACGCAGACCTTGCCGTAGCACCAGCGCTCATTCGGTTCGCTGCTGAAACAGACGACAAGCCGTTGCTGTCGAAGATCATCAATGCGCGCAAAGCCCTGGTAAAGAACGAACGCCCTTTTCTGCCGCAGGAATATCTCCGTACATTCTTCAGGAGCCAAGTGGAACGAAGGAGCTGGACTGGGGCGGTCAAGATCTTGAAACACATACAGGACACTCCACCAACAAGACTGAATATCGTGGACATGGCGTACGTCACTCGTGCGATGTTACTCGAGTACCGTACAGCATGCCAAAGTAGCGACCAGGATGCTCAAAAAAGCTTCGGCCATGCAAGAGATCTGTTCGTCGCCGCACTGCAGAGTACGGGTCCAACGAAAAGTCTCGACATGACTCAAGAACAAAACCACATGGTGCTCATAGTACTGTCTTGTGCTGATGGCTACTGGGCGGAGTTCTGTAAAACACTCCTCCCACCGCCAGCATATCACACCTTCCATTTGCCGACGAAGACGTTCAATCTGGTGCTCGATGGTATCATCCACGCGTATGGGGCTACGAAAGGACAGAGTGTGCTGGACGTGTTCTGGCCTTACCCTGTTAAAAAGGCCCAGCGTATGGGTAAGCGGCCTTCGGAATCGGGCTCAGGCGAGCTTCAAATGTCCAGATTCGAACCTTCCGGCGACAGGTCTCATGAGATTCGCCACATCATTCAGTTGCCTACACATCCGCCGGAAGAGGCTGTTGTTTATGGAGGCTTGGAGCCCGACCTTGCAACCGTGCGATTGATCTTGATGGCCGCGCTTGACGAAGTCAGTAGGCCACAAGGGCTGGGAGAGTTTTCTAAGGCTTCAGGCTCTAGTGGCTCGGGCTCGCAGACGCAACAAACCGAGGCTGTGCGCATGGATGACTTGACAGACGAAACAAATCAAACCACCGTTGACTTACTTGCCTGGGCCGTACGCAAACTACAGACGATGGGCATGGCAGAGCATGATATTCTGGACGAGCTGGGTGCTGCACTCTCATCACACCCTCAATTACGGTCACAGCTGCCTGAAATGCTGGCAAGTGCGAATGTTATTGAGGAGGAGCATGATCAACCAGGAGGATTCTAGAGTATGCGCGCGGACGTAATAGAGCGATCTAAAGACTACACAGCCGAACATGCTTGTACCAGACGTTTATCACTGCTCATTCTCACTGACCACGCCACGTCTCCGACCAGCGTCCTCACAAAGCAGACGAAGCCGCCTCTCGGATCATCCATACCCGCTTGGCAGCATCTGGATCATATGGCTTGTCGTAGCCGAAGTCTTTCATGTCCGCCTTGATGACTTCCACCTCCCGGAATCCAAAGCGCTTGTAAAGTGCAAGTCCAGCTGGCGTCGATTCGAGGGCCATCCGGGCGCCAGTCTTGTCGGCCTGCTCCACGCCCCAAGAAAGCAGCTTCGTACCTGCGCCTCTGCTTTGGTACTCAGGATCTACGACCAGGAACTCGAGCTCTTTACACCGTCAGTTCCTATCCGTAGTATAGTGCTGGCAGACCTTACTGATATACGGCTGCCCTCTCAGATACTCGTTCGTCCACTTCTCACTGTTCAAGCTGAAGAAGTGTTTGAGCTTCCAATTGCCATCGATCGGCCAGTTCGTGGGTGGTTGACTATTCGGATCAACTGCTTCCTTTTCTGCTTGCTTGGCCACATCAGGACAGAAGGTCCATTCCGACACCGCCACCATCTTTTCAGTATCGTCGTCCGTGGCTTTCGTGAACTGACATTGCGGATCGTTGTAACTTTCGTTCTTGCTGGCTTCGTAGTATGCGTAGAGATCGTCTGTGTAGCCTCTGGGCCATAGCATTGGTATGCGCGGATGACTTCTAAACGCTTCCAGTTCGAGGCGGACGAAGGCGGGAATGTCAGCCCGCTCTAACGGTGAAAGTGTAACAGGCATGATCTCAGTTAATTCGACGGCACCGGATGTGTAAAGACTTTGTTTCAGTGAGAGGATATCCGTCTTTTGTGTTCCATTCGACGTGAGTGTCGAGAAGAGTCACCATCTGCATGATTCATACTCGAACGATTTCAACGATTAATCGTTCTGTGGAGCCGATGGCGCACCAATGCATGCACGTTTCGCACCATCGATGCCATTGGAAAAGCTTTGTATGTCTTCTATGCTCTATGTACATTGCTAAATCGTTGATACCTTAGCTGGGCGCAGCTGAATCGGAATCTCAGTAAGTACCATTCAACTGCGATATCCTTCCACCATCCAAAACTTGTACATTTCCATTCAAGTAAGCACCGGCGGCAGACGCCATATATAGCAGCGTACCAACAATGTCGTCGGTCTTACCCAGTCTCTCAGCAGGAATGAAGCTCTTCTCGTACGCACCCTCCTCCGTTGGTTCCTTATCCGACTTCGTGCCACCCTGCGCAATAAGACCTGCCGCCAACTCTGACGGGAAGAGTCCAGGTGCAATAGCATTGACTCGGATGGAGTACGGAGCCAGCGTCCCGGACAGGTGCTTGACGATATGCGTCGTTGCTGCATCGATTAGCTCGTCCATCGATATAACTGCGTTGAAGGTACATACCAGCTTTAGAAGCAGGATAAGCTCCAAAGTTCCCTGGCACCCGTAGGTAGCCAGCAATACTGCTCGTCACAATCACCTGACTCTTCCGACCAGCACAATTGCCTTTTCTGTTGCCGGCGTCGAGCAGCTCCAGGAAAGCGAAAGTGTTGAAGACGACCGACACACTATTCGTCGAGAACGTGGTAACCCAGTCTTCAGTCTTCTGCTCCAGAGCTTTCTTTGCATATTCTTGCACTGAGACGTCCGTGGATTTGACGCCTATAGGAGGTGGCATGTATCCGCTATTGCAGCAGAGCAGATTGACGTAGCCAGTCTCCTGCTTGATCTGTTCCGCGATCTGGCACAAGGACTCTTTGGAGGTCACATCGCCTACCAGAGGAACGATGTTTGGTGATAGCTTTGCTGTTTCGTCCAGTTTATCCTTCCGCCGGCCGATGATGTAGACTTTGGCTGCTCCACCGGCCGCGAAAGCCTGGGTCATCATCAGTCCGATGCCTGCGATGAACGTTAGTGGTCAAGGTTGCTTGCTGGAATGGGTCTAGGAAGACTACCAGTCCCGCCGCCACTGATGGCGACGACCATGCCTTCGACGCTGAACAGCTCGCTGGGATTTGTGTCCATTTTGGATGGCACAAAGGTGAGAGGAAGACGCTGTGAGTGGAAGTGGGATAGCACCGTCCAGACTGCCAAGCGCTCACCAGCCTGACAACTATTCTACTACAAACTCAAAGCTAGATCAAGGCCGATAATCTTGGTAGAGCACGTCAAAGCACGAGCATATAGATTTACTACCGTAGAGAAGACTTGTCGGATTCTTGCAGGTGCATGAGCTCCCAGCTGTGACCTACACCTGCATATGCACGGCACCGACCCGCCGTGGTGGTACCTACAGCGGGAACATTCAGCTAGAATGCCCATGTAACATCAACTATCAGTTGCCATCAAAGCTCCACTGGTCCTGCCTTGTAGCCTTCAAGCACGGCAAACGATCATCACAACGCAAGGGATCTTAGCAGAAGGCAGTGCCGTGAACAAACACCGGGTAGGCCGATGTGTTGGCCCATAAGTAGTCGTGTGAGTAGACGTGCTTCTTTCGTCATGTCCATTCCATGTCACGCATCCTCTCTAAAGGTCTCAAAGCCCTGGGCCTCGCATCGAATACCCCTCGTAGCCCAACCGTCCCAGCGTCCCAGCATCGATACAAGGGCGACAAGCCAAGGCCAACCAGCAGAAAGGTCGTGAAAGTCTACAGATCCGGTCTCGAGGTTCCAAATTTCAGCTCTCCACATGAAATCACTTTTACGAGGTTCATCGAAGAGCTTTGTCGACTCAATCCAAAGCACACCAGAACTTCACGCGGGAGCAAGCAGAAGACGCGCTCGATGCCACGATGAAGGGAGTCCTGCCCGGAGAAGACAGACGGAAGGCCGGGAAGAAGGGAGGTGGTCGAACTCGTGAGAGTGACACGGCCTTGTTCGAAGTAGACCGTCTGGAGCAGGAGTGCAAGGAGTACTTTGCCGCTTTGAAGATAAAGCAAGACGAGGCAGACAAAGCGGCAGCTGTCGCTTCAAGCAAGGATCGCAGTCGGAGTAAAGGTCCTGGATCGGGCAGGGGCGGCCCGAAGAAGTGATGAAGACTATAGTCCAGATACGCGGGATCGAATCAGCCGTCGGCATCCTATGGCTCGAGCCAGCCTTCCGAGCAATTTTGAAAGCCCTTGTGGTGTGGAAGCGGCTACATCAACCATAGCTTTGTGCCAACTGAGCCTGCTGCGGAAGTTGTTGATGTGTGGTTCGATATGGAGTGTGAAAAGCAGGCACGGCGGAATACTGACTTCGTAACAAAGCGAAGCCGAAAGCCGCTGAGGCAGTGCAGAGGAGTGCTGCTAGCTGGGGCGGATCTGATTCCACCAATCGTTACCGCCTTGCGACCGCATTGGAGGCTGGTTGGCAGTCAACTCGATCGCTATCATGCCCTCCCCCTCCTCGGCCCATTCCAATCAACAACCCTCCTCTTCCGATGCATCTCCGCCATCTTCCACCGCACATAGAGCATCACGGCATCCTTGAGCACCACGAACAGACATCCGCCCACGAGACTCCGACCCCACTTCTCCTGCAACAGGCCTCTACCAATTCGTCTTCGTCCTAAGAAGGTGTATGGCGTATTGAAAACTGGTGTTGTCCAGGACCGAGGAAGCCAAAACTTGAGAAGCTCGCCACTCACGCCGGCGATGGCTGGGAACATCAGTGCGCCGAGCACGGTTTCTGCGATAGCGGTGGGTGAGAAGGAGAGGCGTCGTTCGCCACCGGCGGGTGCAGCTGGTTGCTGAGGTTGTGGTTGTTGAGGCTGTTGTGGATCCGGATTCTGTGCGGGCTGCTCGGCACCTTCGGCATTCGCATTATCGCCTAGTGGTTCCTGGCCATGCGGCTGTTGTGCGGCTTGAGCAATCGCAGCGTCTATAGCTTGCTGTGCGGCTGCTGCATCTTCATCGTCCGTATCCTCCCAATCCTCCCAGATATTACCATCGATCCTCACCTCGAAGACATTATCGTCGTCTTCTCGAGGGCCAAGGTTTCCCATGTCTTGCTCACCCCCGGCCGCACCCTGCTCGCCATTACCTCCTTCGGCATTTCCTGCATCCTGGTTGAGTCGTGGTTGTATCGCCTTCAGCCACTGCCTCTCCTTTGGTGCCCACACCTGCCGGTAGTAGTAGTTATACGCCGATCGCAGGTATGGAACCATGGCAAACGCCATACTCGCAGACGGTGGCCAGGTACCGAAGTCAATAGTCTCAGGTGATGTGGCGTTCTGTGTTACGAAGAAGACGATTGGTAGGACTGGTAGCATCGCATCCGCAAGGGTCGTCCGTGAAAGCACCAGTACAGGTGCAATGAGAGGTATGCCTATATACAGTCGCCAATGCTGAAGATGGACGAGCGTGGCTCTCAGGATCTCTTGCGAAATCTGCCTGCTGGTCATCGTGTTGGTGAACTCGATAGGAGCTCGGAGCGCGTTCTGGACAAGAGGATGGAGTATTCTATAGCCATCTTCACTTCCAAACACTGCATAGATGCTCTGTACGCCCCATGCCATGGAGGAGTGGTATAGTGTACCGACCAGTATTGAGACTGCTCCAGGTGTCACGAGCTGGCCACCCAACCTTTCTATGCCTCGCACAGCATCGACGACCAGATTCTGTGGCCGGGCAAGCTTGATTTCTGTCTTGCATTGTGGACACTCGATCTTCGGTGCGCTGAGATAATCATTACGACGGCGATTGTTGGGGGCCTCCAGGTCGGCGACCCAGTCCAGCAGACATGCCTCGTGAGCTACCAGGGCGCATGGACATGGTGAGCGCCAGGGTGATGTGTCTGGTGTATCTTCTGAGCTGTCCGAGAAGCAAATCCAGCAGTTCTTCTCGTTTGGGTCGTCATCTGCGCCTTGCTTTTGGGACTCCTGTGGTCGCTCGGCGTCTTGGATGGCTTCCGAGGCAGCAACTTCCTCCTCGGGCTTGTTCAAGAAGAGAGTCTGCGAGTCCTCTGATCGCGTCCGCACGGGTGGTGACGCCGACTGCGGTTGTTGCGGGGCGTTCGAGGGTTGATCAGGATTGGTACGCTGCGTCTGAGACGCCTGGCGCGGTGGGAGAGAGGCCATACTGGCGTGGTATCAGGCTGGGAGTGCTGTGAGGCCGGGTCGTGTTATTGCATCGCCGCTTGAAGGAGTGGTGAGGTGTCACTTCATTCTCAGCGGACTGGGTGAACTGCGGGTGTCTATAGTAGCGCTGCGAGCTGTGAGATAGGTCACCGTTCACTCTCGACATGTGTTGTTTCGCGCTCCACGTCATGGTATATCCGCTAGCTCCACGTGCGCGGGATCTAGCCGAAAGCTTAGATTAGATCAGATCTCAAAGGCAAGGCAGGCGCGTCATGACATTTGCGACATGAAACACTTCACTTTCTCATTATACACTTGAACTTGCGACACATCCTCGGAGTTCAAGCAGATCACACCTCGACAGGTAGGGACTCGATAAATGAGAACAGCTCTATCTCTTCTTTAGCCTGGGACAGAGCATGCAGACATCAAATTGGGTGGCGCTATGAGTACCAGCGTAACCTGTTTCCTTCACCTCCTTGGACTTTCCAGCATTTCCTCTCACTGCCGGAGCAGTCATGTCTTCGAATGGTGAGCCAGTCGTCAAGGATGGCGTATACGAAGGGGCGGCGATTACTCCTCCAACAGTCACAGAAGACAGTGCACTGGACGCCATCGACGCAAGCGCACCCGCTCAAGACAGCACGACTGGACAAAGTGACGCGGCGAACGATGGCGACGAAGTAGCTCAGTTGGCAGATCTCGGTGCCGCCATACGTGACCAGGATGACCTCGAAAAAGCCATCGGTCAGCAAGCGGATCAGCTCCTTGTCGAGCAGGCGGATGAGCGAGACAAGAAGCGACTCGAGAAGACGCAGACGGACAAACAACGCTTGGTCGGACAAGTGCGCATGCTCGAGAAGAAGATAGCAGACTTCGGGGTTGGTGCGATTGCCAGGAAGAAGCACAAGGAGGAGATCGAGCACTACACTGCCCAGATGAAGACTCTCGATATCGATTTGGAGCAGATCAAGCGACGGATGGAGGAGCGGCAGAAGAATGGACAGGAAGCAGAAGAGCATAATGCTGAAGATGCCGCGAACAAGAGGCTACCTGGTGAAAGCCAGCGTGAGTTCTTGATTCGAACTGGCAAGATCACACCGTTTTCGAAGATGGGGCGCCAGTTATTGAAGACTTCATCGAGTCTTGGAGATGTGTTGCTCGATGCTGAAGAAGAGGAAGATCAGTCGGAGGAGATTGCAGAGCCGGAGCAGCAAGGCGAGACTGAGAAACTCGGACCTGTGTCTCATCGCAATCTACGGGCGCCTGGCTTTGAACAAGACGACTCTTCGGCAGCGGTGAGTACAGCTGGAGATACAGATGGTGATGCAGAACTCGCACGACAGTTACAGGACGAGGAATTTGCCATCTCAGGAAGGCCAGCGAAGCGAAGGCGATTGCAGTCGGGTCGACAAGCTAGAGTTGTATCGGAGGATGTGAGCACACCTGCAGCTGACGACTCTGATGCGTTCCAACCAGAAGTGATAGATGTTGGCTCCGCAGGCGATGAAGATGCTGCGGAGGGTGAAGATGGGGCTGATATGACTACTACCCCGGGCTTAAAACGGAAAGGCAAGCGACAGTCAAGGAAGCGAGCTGCTGGAGAATACGAAGATGATGACAACCAGGAAGATCTTGCCGGGATAGATGATGGAAACGAGCAGGTCTATCAAGCACGCTTGCAAAGCTGGATAAGACGGCGAAGTGCTGCGAGGCAGAAAGCCAAAGGTCATCAAGAGGGCGGTGAGCATGCTGAGGATGCTACCACTGAGATGGGAGTAAGCGAAGCCGGAGACGAATGGACAATGCCTCATCCAAACCAAACAGACGCAGAGTTCGAAGGCGGCTATCGGATCCCTGGTGATATCTATCCATCTCTGTTCGACTATCAGAAGACTGGCGTGCAATGGCTGTGGGAGCTATACTCGCAGCAAGTCGGAGGTATCGTTGGTGATGAGATGGGCCTGGGCAAGACGATCCAGGTGATTTCGTTCCTGGCGGGTCTGCACTACTCCGGGAAGCTCACCAAGCCTGTGATCATCGTCTGTCCGGCAACGGTGATGAAGCAGTGGGTCAACGAGTTCCATCGCTGGTGGCCACCTCTCCGTGTCTCGATCCTGCACACATCCGGCAGCGGCATGCTCAACGTCCAGCGCGAAGCGCGTATTGAGGATGAGCTCGAAGACGATAGGTATAGTCGCAAGACCACCCAGAGCAAAGGACACAAATCGGCGAAGCGGATCTTGGACAGAGTTGCTCGGGATGGCCACGTGCTGGTGACGACGTACTCTGGACTGCAGACGTACGCCGAGTTGCTGATCCCCACCGACTGGGAGTATGCTGTGCTTGATGAGGGTCACAAGATTCGTAACCCCAATACCGCAATTACGATATACTGCAAGGAGCTTCGGACACACAATCGTGTCATCCTCTCCGGGACGCCGATGCAGAACAATCTTACTGAGTTGTGGAGTCTCTTCGATTTCATCTTCCCGATGCGACTCGGTACTCTGGTGAACTTCCGAAACCAATTCGAGATACCGATCAAACAGGGCGGGTACGCGAACGCTTCAAACCTCCAAGTCGAGACCGCCATGAAGTGTGCCGAGACACTGAAGGATGCCATCTCGCCGTATCTTCTGCAACGTTTCAAAGTTGACGTGGCGGCCGACCTGCCGAAGAAGAGCGAACGAGTACTGTTCTGCAAGCTAACCAAGCTGCAGCGTGATGCCTATGAATGGTTCCTCGCATCCGAAGAGATGAAGTCGATTATGGATGGCAAACGACAGGCACTCTATGGCGTCGATATCCTGCGCAAGATCTGCAACCACCCAGACCTGGTCGAGCATCGAACATTGTCAAAGAAGGCGGGCTATAGCTACGGCACTGGAACGAAGAGTGGCAAGATGCAAGTAGTTAAAGCTCTACTCGAGATCTGGAAGAAGCGAGGCCACAAGACGTTGTTGTTCGCGCAGCATCGCATCATGCTCGATATCATGGAGAAGTTCGTCAAGGGCATGGAAGGCTTCCGCTACGTTCGGATGGACGGCACCACCAACATCAAGGATCGACAAGATCTTGTGGATCAGTTCAATCGCGACCCTGACTTGCATGTGTTCCTACTCACGACCAAAGTTGGCGGTCTGGGTGTAAACTTGACTGGTGCTGATCGTGTCATCATCTATGATCCGGACTGGAACCCTTCGACCGATGTGCAAGCGCGTGAGCGTGCGTGGCGGCTTGGTCAAAAGCGTGAGGTGGAGATCTATCGGCTCATGACTGCCGGTACAATCGAGGAGAAGATCTACCATCGACAGATCTTCAAGCAGTTCTTGACGAACAAAATTTTGAGGGACCCGAAGCAGAGGCAGACGTTCCAGATGAAGGATCTACATGATCTGTTCACGCTTGGCGACGCGATGCCGGATGGGCAGACGGAGACTGGTATGGTGTTCAAGGGCACGGAAGTTCGATTGTCGAAGGGCAGGGACGACAAAGGCTTGCCAACACTACCCGATGATCAGCGCGTCGAAGTCAGGCCGAACCTCAATGATATTACTGGTGTCTCACGGGAAGAAAATTGGCGTGGCGGCGGCGAAGATGACGAGGGTGGCACTGCTGAGGGTGGAGGCACGAAGGATGATCGTATGCTCTCATCTATCTTCGCCAGGTCAGGCGTACAGAGTGCACTCGAACACGACGCCATCATCAATGGTCGCAAGACAGTCCGCGCAGATCCTGAGATCATCGCACGCGAAGCACGCCGAGTAGCTGCCGAAGCTGGCAAAGAACTCCAACGCGCCGGAGAAGTAGCACGTACCATACCAGCCGGTGTACCAACCTGGACCGGTGTCGTCGGCTCTGCTGGACGTCCTGAGTCACCGCCGCCCGCTCGAAGAGCTGGCATGTCAAGCCGTGGCGCCCGCGGCGGTCTGTCTTCTGCCGGCGTCCTTGCTAACCTCGCTGCTCGTCAACCCATCTCAGCGCCGTCACCTTCCGCATCTTCTTCCTCGCGTCATGCATCCCGTGGCACCGAGCGATTGCCAAAGGGTAAAGACTTCCTCATCCTGATCCGCGACTTCCTAGTCGCGCAGGGTGGGAAGGCGTACACGCAGATGCTGATCGATCACTTCAATCGCTTCTGCAAGACAGAACAGCGGACGGCGGAGTTCAAAGAGATGTTGAAGGTCATCGCGACGTTGGAGAAGGGTGGGAGGGGGAGGGGGCAGTGGGTCTTGAGGGATGAGTATAGGCCTACGAATACGTAGCTGTGGTACGTTGATCCGTAGTGATGCTAGATGTGAAAACAATCTATCAATCATACTGCCATCCACATTTGTGATGCAATTTACCAATCACATTGCTATCCATACCTGCGATCAGAAGTCCTTGCAAGCCACAATGTACGCTCATCGTCGTCCGAATTGGCTCCACCGACGATGAACGGAAAGCTTGGTCAGCTTTGCAGCCCCAAGGCCACCCGGCTCTCGTTCTCATTCGTACCGCTTCAGCTCGATGGATGAACCTTGCCGACCCTTCCCCGGTGTCGATCCGATGCAGCATGGCTAAGCATATATAGTAAGCTTCAAACTTTGTCGCTCTGCTGTTCCACGGAACGATCCGTCGCCATGTAGCATATCTCCAAGCTCTTGCTTCCATCATCAGGCTCGATGGCGATAGCGCATAGTTGTGGCTGTCAGTTCGAAGCTGTGAGACCCATGCCACCGGAGGGCAACGGAGAGCGATGCGGATAGAGTGGTGGTAAGTATCGTTCCGCAGTTACCCTTCTTGGCGGTTCGTTTTATGGCGAAGAACGTCGTATCGAAAGGCGACGAGTGCGGCCTGCCCTATTCGCTGTTCTGCTCCCTGCCTGTCATGTGCCGTCAGTGCACGCGGAAGCAGAGCCCAATTGGCCATGTTCAAGTGAGCTTGATCACAATGTAGGCTCGGGGTCGTTGTTCGTAGTGCCGGATAGACCACAATTGACTGTTGCTTCGGACTCTGCGTGTCTTCCCTTGTGGTGTGCATGTCTTGCCATTTGCAGCGATTCCGTAGCAGTCTTCATGGTAATGGTAGTTGTTCGATCGCTGGCGCCGTCCTGTCCATATTCCGTGCTCCCCAAACCTGGTCTGCTCGGATGTTGTGTAATCTCGACTGGTGCTCCTGGTTAAGGCCTGCGAGAACGGAAGAGCAGCTTGTAGGGTGTCAAAATATAGCCCTTGTGGCCACCCGGCTTGGTTCGTTCTTCGACAACTTCCGGTGGCCGTCGTAGTCATCTTAAGCTCCTTCAAGCATCAACAACTTCCGTTGAACTGTTGTCGCTGCCTCTTGCCCTCAGCGAAGTAGCTTACACATACGGACAACAGTGAGATGGCCGTTCAAAAAAGTGCATGATCTACTCAGAAAGGTGCTGTAATGATCGATCCGCCAAGGAGGCATGACAAAGGCCTGCTAAGCAGCTCGCAACAGCCAGCACCCGGAGTTCCGCTACGTGATCAAAGCTTTCGGATCTCACCAGGTCAGCGGCGTTGCCGCCAACTGCCTGGGAACCGAGGGAACCTGCATTCGCTTCTGATGTTACTGTCAGATCTGCTATACGGGCTGGAACGCGAAGAGACCCTGGCACCTCGACGATATGTTGCAACGAGTACAGCGTCAATGCGATTGACTGAAGTGATCGCGTGATCGTATGATCAGATGTGTCAGCGGTAGGCTGTTGAGGGCGCCCCTGAGCATTCTTGGATCAGTGATCAGTAATTGATATGTTGTCGAAGCCACCATTCTGTTCTTGCACAGGCTCGTCTCGCGGATTCCCGAGTACATGGCCGTTGCAACGCGTCTGTATTAGTGAACGAGCCTGCCTGAGTTATCGGTTCACTACTGAAGCCTTGACAACCGTGGCCAGACACGCCGGCGCCTCCTCCCGAGTACGCAGCCAAGCTCTGCACGAAGGTTGCATTCGAGGCGATATGGGCTGTCGAAAGGCGTCGTTGGCGTTACTAGCATCGGAAGCACGACGATCCGATACGGCTGCAACGCAGCACAGGGCTTATTCTGGAAATCAGAGTCTGCCGGTCCTCCAGTTGTTGCACTTCTGGACCCAGCACAAAGCTATGTCTGAGTGACTTGGTGGAAAGCTCTTACGTTATAGGACCCCGGTAGCATCCGCTCGCTTGTGGTCCGATCGTAGCCGCAGCGTTGAGCCAATGTCCCACAAGCTACTGAGAACTGCACGTGTTAATACGATGTGACATACCTCCGTACTCCAGGTCCGACCCCGGCCCTGTTACGTCAACCAAATAACTATCAAGCGGGCTGTGAGCGAAGATGGTATCCAGAACATTGCTGTCTTGCTGCTAGATGGGCCAGGTATTGCGGACTGCATGGCAGTCAAGACACCAGTGCAGGTATGCCAGCCAGCCACAGCTCGCGAGGAAGCTGCACCTTTGTATGGCTAGATAAGAGCAAGCGCATTGATACAGAGATGTGAAAGTATAATGGCGGAATCGGATCGAGCAACTGTAGTTCGATCAGTACAGCGCCACGAAGGATGCTCCATAGTTCTGAGGTGAACGAGCACCGTTGTGATCTGCCAGCATATAGCACAAACCTATGCCCAAGGAGTCGACGTATGGTTCCGCCCCAGACTCCTGACGTGTACCTGTTGACGGCACTCGACAACGCACCTCGCGATGCTACCAAGTCTGAATTCGGTACTGCCCTGCTGATAAGAGCACCATACAATGCAATGCAATCAATACCGCCTGCGAACACCATATTCTCTCCTGCCATTTGCACCAACGGGGGGACCTCACTGTGGTCCCCATAATCTCCTGGACGCCATCGCCACAGTGCAGGGTTACGAACTTGGCTTTACATCCGCAACTTCCTCACCTCGAGGCCGGCCCAAGCCATATGGAGACCGATCCGGCCGAGCTTCGCTCGCTTGCGCCGCAGCTGCTTGGAGGTGCCTCATCGCATCATGCGATCCCTCGTTCCGCATCTCCATCCGCAACTGCTGCTCTACCGTGGAGGGAGTTTCAGCAGCAGCAGCACTGGAACCAAGGTGAGCGCTCGTGTGCAGGCCGAGATGCGATGGTGCTGGTGGTGGCTCGGTCTTGTTTTCCAGCAAGCGTGATTGCAGGTTGAGGATGTACTCGCGCAACTGATAGTTTTCGTTTTGTAGTCCTCGGAAGTTTGACTCCATGGTTTGGAACTCCTTGACCTGTTCCTCTAGTTTCTTGATGTAGCCTTCCTTGCGTTGGCGAAAAGCGCGCTGGAAACCGTGTTAGCGTTCGAGTACGTGAGGAGGTGTTAGCAGTCGTGTTAGAAGTGCGCACCTGGGCCGCTCTGTTCTGAGCTGCTCTCTTGCTAGTAGATAGTTCCCGCTTGCCCTTGTTGCGTGCGTCCGGGCTCAACCCTTCGTCGCCTGCGCTATCGCCACTCATACCGAAGGGAGGTTGACCTGCGGAGCCTGTGTCGTACTGTTCACGCGGGCTAGCAGATTCCGAATCGTGATATGGGTGCTCAGAAGGTCCCTGAGCAGCGGTCGATATTGGGTAAGGCGAGGGACCGGCGCCAGAAGTTCCAGCAGCGAGCAGCTGCTCACGCAAATCTTCAATCCAAACCGCTGGTCAGCATTGCAGGAGCGATACAATCGTCGGAGACTAAATTGGATGATGTAGATCTGGAGAGGTAAGAGGTAGGGACGATTACTAACTCATTTCATCTAAATTCTGGCGGCGGTCCTGAAAAGAGTCAGCAAGGTGGGTATTTCATGTTTTGGAGTGTGAGCCTGTCAGGCGCAATAGATCGGGTCGGGCCCGGTGCGCTCGAACCAACTAACACGCTGATGATCAGCTTACCTGAGCGATGGGTGAGTGTTGCATGATTTGGCGAGTTTACGCCAGGATATGCCTCTCCCAGCACCTTGATTCCGGGCAGATGCGCCTACGTGGGTCGTCGGGTGTTTGAGCCGAGCAATACCTCCGGATTATGGGAAAAGCGTAGGTGGTTGCCAGCCGGTCGTATGCTATCTCGACTCCGTCGTCCTGATGCTACCTCCCAAGTGTTCCGGAGCGGCAACGACGGCGAGAACAACGTACTGACGAGCGAGTTAGCGATGTCCGGTGGATGCCAGGTCCGTTCGCGATTCTATGAGGCATGGTCGCCTTGAGAATAACGGCGCGTCGCAACAAGGGATTATTGTCACCTACCACACCAGTCTGAGAGGTTCGATATCCTTACTCATCAGCCTGCAGAAGCACGAGTGACTAATGAGGGAAGTGCTCGGTTTTTTGATGAAGGGTCGATCGGCGAACCTGAATCCCAGCCCCGCGATTCACTTCACCGCTCGCCAAGGCCTTCATACGGAAGCTCGGAAAGCTTTGCGCCTTCCTAAACCAAAAGCAACATTCACTTCTCCGACATACTAACTCAGCCACGCACACGTGAGACGAGAGTGGAAATCACTTACGTACGCACCTTGGTTGTCAAAGGGAATCGAGCAAGCGCTGCAAGCCTTGGGTTCCACGCCTTCTCCTCCGTATGGAAATGGTTTTCAGCCACTGATCCGACGTCCCCGGCCCTCAGACGCACACTCTGTATTACCAATCACGACCACATTCAAACGATTCCAACTCGAGGTATTCCGAGACGGTACAACACTCTACCGGTAACGAGTTCCTCGAGTCTGGTCTCAAATCTCTGCTAGTCGCCTCTCGAACGCAGTGAAGGCCTCGGTCGCACCGTATGTGTCTTCTCAGCACGCTGATTACGGTGGATTGACTCTGACAACGCTACTATGTGTCGCGCTCCGAGGCGTGCTTGTCCGATCGTGCGTGTTCTGAAACGCATCGACGGTCAGATTCCGCTGCAAGGGTTCCAAGATACCCTCACGAAATCACATCCTGACTATCTTGACAAAATGGCCGCCGAGCTGTTCGTATGTACCCTGGTGGGGACTCGCAAGCGAAATACGACGCCAAACTACATGCCGACAGAGTGGCTAAAAGCTGACAGCAGCTGCAGGCAGTATAGGCGCTTTCCGCAAGGCAGAGCTCGGCCGCGAGAGACAATGTGTTCCCTAAAGAAGACTAGGCTATATTCCTTTCCTTTGTTCTCCAGATTGGGGCTAGCAAATGGGTACTACATCGATTTTATGGCGAGCGTAAGGTTGGTCTGGGCTTCCTCCCTTCTTTGCTTGTTCCATCGCGTTCGGCCTGTCTACGCTGTATGTACGATGCTTTCAACATTATCACTTCATGCCCGTTCCCATGTATGCCATACGCCTCTTGTCTTTGCGACATTGTCCTCACTCCAGCTCATCAGCACAAGATCGAGACTGCCGCCATTGGGGGGCAAGACACCTACCACCCGATTGGCTGGGTATTGTGCATGAAGACCGGGCGATATTGCCAGCCATTGGATGAACATCCTGCAAGCTGGCAGGCTACCAGTGACGGAACCGGGAACGAAAGATGCACGTCAGGACTTTGATGCCCTCAGTATGGAGTAGGCTTAACCGACCACCTTCCAAGTTGAGTTATATCTAGATGTGGACAGATGTTTCGAGACGCACCCTCCCACACAGCCCTTCGAGTACCAACGTCGCAAACTACACCTTTCCCTCCTTTGGTCGTCCAGAACCACTGCAGTGCGCCCACCACCAGAGTTCCATGGATCCCAGAATAATCCCGCTCACTCAATAGTGGTGAACAGTCACGAAGAACTTTGTAATTGTCAAAGTGGCTATGACGTCGAGGTTACGTTCTGAGCAGACAGGTCCTCCAAAGGTGTCCAGGAAGAGACGGCTGACCATACCCACGAGACTCGCCCATGGCAGGCGTATGCGTTTGCAGGTACCCACAAGTGGCTGTTGGAGTGGGAATGGGCATGTTCGCAGCGTGCTGACTCCTTCTCAGCGTGAAAACACCATCGACACTTGACGAAGCCGAAGCCGAGGTAGATGAGGTAGTTCAAGGAAGCTCTTTGGTCGTACGCTGTTCAAGCAATGGGCCATGCGGTAGTACATTGCTCCTCGTAGATGTAGTACCAGAAGCCCGAGGATATCTTGCTATCGAGACAGAGTTGCGGGACGGCTCTCGAACTGCTACAAAGCAGCATAGTCCATTGAAGTTCATCATGTAGTGCCAGTGAAGAACACGTCCTTGTAGTACTTGGCTTCCGCGATAGATTCCAGTATATCAGCGCGAGCTTCATGCTTGCCCGCCTTCTGTGGGCTCTTCTTCAAGACGTCCTCCTGTGCCCATCGACGGGCGGCTTCTTTGATGGCACTCACATCGAGGATACGATGATGGAGATAGCCGATAACTGGCTTCCAGGGATCCAGAGCTAGGAATGCTCTGTCGGCATGGACTGTGTTGCCTGACAGTAGTGCTCTCCTTCGCTCAGGCACATACTTCTGAATGTACTGAAGCAGTTCGTTCGCCGCCTGGTCTGGACTCGTGGACGAAGAAAGGCAAGCCTGGGTAAGACCACTTGCACCGTGATGTTGAGTACACCAGTCTCCCATAGCGTCCATCTGCTCCTGGGTGTGACGGATGACAGCTTCGTAGCCCTCTTCGTCCAGCAAGTTGAGCTCAAAGTCCGTTATAAAGCACGCGAGCGACATGACGGTGTCCTTTGAGGTGTCCAGGCCAGTCATCTCGCAGTCGATCCATACCAACGGCTCCTTTGAGCGAGATTCTGGCATGTTTGCATGTGGTATTGTGTGGTCAAGGTGCATGTGATAGGACGGTATCCATTTCGTCATGTGGACCGTGTCACTAGCGCGTTTCAGTCAGTCGCGTCGACGTCACTTCCAATGTTTTGTCGATCAGTGTCAAGGTGTATATTAAGGTAAGGTAGGTATCGAAACTCCTGTAATACTTCGTAGTCCATCTACGAATCAATCCTCTCTGGAAGCACCTCGACTCCATGATGCCTCCCAAGAAACGTACTCTCAAGGAGACTAATCCTAACATTGAGCAACAGCATAGCTCTAAACATCGAAAATCCAGCGAGCAAAACACAGGGTCGGAGAATCAAGACGATCCAGCTCGCGTGGCCGAAGCAGATGCAGAGAAGCAGCAAGCTGATCCTACGGAGCAGAACAATGAGGAGGAAAGGAAGTTCGATGAATATGTTTGTGGGTGATAACCGTTACTTCAGCCCAATAGAACACATCTAACCGTATGTAGGCATGCCGCAGCCTTATTGGGACATGCAAGAAGAACGCGAACATGCCCTCGCTGACGAGAACTGTGACGAAACCGACGAAGACGAGCTGCACGAGGCATACAAGAAGCAGTTCGACACGCTGAACGGGAAGCCTGCGGCTGACCTTCCTGAACACAAGTGGGTTATGATGAGGCAAAGCGTCCGGATGTTGAACGACTGGCGTAACAAGGGCGATTACTGTAAGTCGCGTAGTACGAGCCTGTGTTATACTGCATCGTGTACTGACCAAATGTACAGGCTGTCCCGACAGTTTCGGCATGTACGTGTATAACGACTTCCATGCTAATGGGATGTTTGACCTTGTAGAGAAAGCGGTAAGTCTTGTTCCACGCACCATTTGTCTGCAACTCAGCATTGACTCTGCCACAAGCTGCGCGACTTCAATGCCAAATGGACCAAGAAGAATCGCAACTTGCATCAGATGTGGGCAGTTATAGCCATGCTCGGCCACTGGATCCACGACTCTGAGTTTGGTATTGTTTCGATGATAGATGACGGCGACCGTTGCTATGAATTTTTCCCTCTGCTGGGCTTCGCGTTCATCACCGCCCTTGAGGCTGTCGACACTGCTGGACAACTCCACGAAGGCTCGGATATCCGCGATCTTGGCCTTGTCATGTCACTCTTCGCCGACTGGAGACTCGAAGATGGGCTAGCCGATGGGGAGGACCTTGAGATCTCGTGGCGCGAGACTGTCGTTGCATATGCTAAGAAGGCTAGCATCGATCTGGAAGCTATCCGCCCACACGCGATGAAGCCTGTGCTGGAAGATTCCAAGGACGTACAGCCCGTCAGAGCAGCACCGAAAAGCAAGGCAGCAGACCGGTGGGGATTCAAGAAGATGGTAGGTCGGCGTGCCCCAAACCATGATCGCTTGCCACTAACATGTTACGCTCCTAGCTTACGAGCTACAAGAAAGACCAAGGACTGGCCAGGGATGCACCGTTCAAGGGCGGACCGACTTTTGATATCACCAAGTGGACTCGCGCTGAGCGTGCGCAGTATGCCTTCGACAAGAAGGATCCACTCGCAGACATACCGATCAAAGAACTCAAAAATGACGGCATCATGCTCGGATGAGCTGCAGCTTGATGGAATGTATAATTTGGCCACTCGACATCTGGCGTTCGAGGTCTGTCGCTATGTATGTATATAGTGTTGGAATACTACGGCTTGATACGGTGACAGCATCTCCACTGAGTGTAGACGAGAGCCAGGCGAACCGTCTCAGCAGCCTCACCCACAGCATGTTCGTCAGCCGAGAACTGCCTCTGTTGCCCTCAAGTGGAAGTAAGACATCCCGATCATCTGGCCATATCTCTCTTGAATCGCCATACGATGCAACATAGGTTGTTTTGCAACTAGTCTCCCATCATTCATCCACGATCTGAAGCTCCGCGGCGATGATCCTGTACTCGTCCCCAGAAACATCGTCCATTGTGGGGATGTCTGCAATAATGTTCGACAGCCCGGCAATCAGCTCTTCCACCTGATGCCGCCGGGAGAGCTCCTTTCTATTCCGGATATCCAGTATGACGAGGAGCCATCGACGCATAAATCTGAGGTACTGCTGCCCATCGAACACGGTTGCCCGATCACGAAACAGACGCGTCTTTGTGGTTAGGATCTCCCTCCGAGCAGCGATAATTTGCGAAGCATCGTCACCGTAAACGGCACCACATCGCTCGTATAGACGCGCCCAAGGGCTGTCCATCCTCAGCGGCCCCGGCTTCAGAGCGGACTTCGTCCATGAAGATCCACAGCAGGCTCTCTGAATCGCTCAAGGCATCATATCTTTGTAGACCACCCCACTGCTTGAGCAGCTTGGTGGCCTTGAATCTGGCTTCTCCACGAGGTCTTGAATTTTGCGCGTGATCGGTGTTGTTGGTCTTGCTCAATTCGAGGGCCATATCCCAGTCAATGAGTGTGACGTCTGCCAGATTTATGCAGATCTTGCCGGGATGTATATCGGTATGTAGAAGGTTGTTTTCCAGTAGGTAAAGGATGACCTTCTGGACCTGGAGTAGTGCACTCGCAAACCACGTAAGACTGGTATCATGCTGAATTGAACGCCGCTCGTACTCATTTTGACCATAATTCGCCATGTCAAAAACGACTTGAGTTCTGCAAGCCTTGTGCTTGTCGCAATCTGTATCGTCGAAAGCGCGTAGCTGGTTAGTGCACTTCCCGCGTTTGTGCTGTTCTATACTATGCGGCTTACCGTCAACGCACATGAGACGCATCAAGTGTTCCACTTCTGGTGAAAAGCGCGTTTCTGGCCAGGAGATCTTGCGCAACGTCGTGGGATCGACCTGTAACACACACCTGCTGCTGCCTTCCAGACGATTTGCTTTGTCTTCATTGACACGAGGTAGGCGGTCTTCTTCCGGAGACGGGAAGTAGCCAAGATCGTCGGACGAAGCAAACATGCAGTTCGCTATGAAGAGGAACAGAATCTCGGGATGTTCTTTCAATTGGAAGGACTGGTAGGTAAGCTGGCCACTTCGATCGTAATGCTTGACCGTGCATTCTCCATTGCATATCGACAGGGCGAGGATATGTGTGCGGCGCACTTGGCAGTCGAAAACCCGAGTAGCTTCCTGAACTGCGTTGCTCTGCCCGGTCTGCTCACTGTTCGACTTCAGCTCGACGAAGGCGACGAGATCTTTGAAGTATTGACGGTCCTTGGGTAGTGCCACAATGGCTGTTGGGATGAGACCACCATATGGAGCAGAGTTGGTGCTTTTGTCGCCTCCTTGATCTGTCACTTTGCATGGCTGCTCTCTCAATGCAAGAATACCATCAGGTTCAGTGAGGCAAAAGACTCGCCGAGTTCCGTTCTCGTTCACCTCATAGCCAGCAGCGCACTTGGCCCAGTTTGCCAAGCTCGTGGAGCAAGGCAAAGAAATGCGCCTGTTGCTGCGCGTCTGAAGATGCGGCGAAGGTCTGGAAGGCGGCGAGCTCTGCGAACCACGTGGAGTGCAACAGTTCGGTCGGTATATCGTCGCCGTGCCCATCGCATAGCAGATCGCACTCTAGGCGCGCGATCAAAGCTGGAAGGTCTCGCCGCTCATACGAAGTCACATCATCCTGTGCCATCGACTCCTCGCCAGTGCTGCTCTGCGCAAGTGTGGAGTCAGCGTAGCCCGGCATGTCGCCGTTCGCGAGCTTGCTGTGATGTGAATAACCAAGAATGTTTCGAAGGAGGAAGCGCGAATTTTGCATCGGGCAAGTGCGTCAACGTCATCGTTCACATGAAAATACACGACAGCTACTTACATGACTCACGCCACCTTCTGACTGAACCTCCGATTATCCCTCTGCCGCTTCTGCTTCCTCTCATCCCGCCTCCGTTTCTTCCAACCCCTGTTGAAGTCACCTCTGTGCTCGTAGAACCATTTTCGGAAAGCACTTTCTTCTCCTCGCTCGCCATCATTAGCCTGTGCCGCACCACTCTCTGCTTGCTCATCATCTCGCATCTCTACATCTCCACCACCCTGAGCCTTCAGATCCTCGTCCTCGCCATCATCGCCGTCCTCCTCCTCATCGTCGTCATCATGACCTGCGAATGGAAAGCTAAACTTCCGGCCAATGGCAGCAGTATCCGGTGTTGGTGCTGCAGAACGCAAGCTACGCCATTCGAGATCGCGCTTCGTATGTGGCGTTTGTGGTGGCATACCTGGTGCTGCATCGCCATCATCTTCCTGGTCCTCGCCTGGAACAAAGAAGCTGAAAGAAGTATCAATGGGCCCAGGCCTAGGCTTCGAAGCGCTGTCAGGTGCGGTCGCTGGCCTCTTGAATAGAGCTTCCAGCGGATGGACTTCCTTTGCGGGCGGTGTCGTTTCTTCTTGATCAGAAAGTGCAGTAGCATAGTCGGGTGATGAACCTTGCTTTTGGACGTCGTCCGTTTGAGGTGGTGGTGTTTCTTCCTCCTGGCTGTCTTGTAGGTTTTGAAGATTGTGTACATGTCGGCCTTCTAGTGCAATTTCAGATTCCTGCATGCCTTCGGCCTTTTCCACGTCCTGATCCTGCTCCACGTCCACGATCTCAGAGGGGTCCTCTGGCACGTCTTGATCCTGTTGCACATCCTCGACTGGCTCCTCAATTTCCATGTCATGCTGTCTATTGACGCCTTCTTCAAGGTTCGGATGCGGACCATGCTTGCTTCGACGCTTTGGCTTCTTCGACGGCCGCTCAGCCTCAACAACATCTCCAGACTCGTCCACCCAGCCTTTGCCATCCTCGTAGCTCACAGCTCCCTGTTTGACCTCGCTGGATTTCAGAGAGATGTCCCTCGGCTTCTTGGTCTTCTTGAACTCCTCTACAACGGTCTTCTTTTTGTTCTCTCGTCGCTCCTCCTTGTCCTTATCCTTCTTCTTCTTGGGCTTGTCCTTCGCATCCTCCACCAACAGCACAGTGTTGGGCGGCAGCGAAGTCTTGAACCGCATTCGCCGGCTTCCATCCTCCCCATCATCCTTCACAGTCTTGTCGTCTTTCTTTCGCCGTTTCGAGTCCTTCGCTTCGCCATCCGTCCACCCTCGCTTCACACGCCTGCCCTCCTCCAGCTCATGGCCCGAGATCACACCTTCCTCCCGCTTCCGCTTCTCCCTCCTCGCCATCTTCCTGAACTTCCTAGCATCCTCGCCTTCCTCACCCTCTCCATCTCCCTCCTCTATCTCCTTCTCAACCTTCCGCTTCCTCTCCGGCTTAGCATTCTCAACATGAACCTTCGTACCCTTCAAAGTCGACCCATTAAGCTTCTGCTTCACCTTCTGGGCGGCCATGACAGGTAACTCCACGTATCCGAATCCACGCTCTGGGAATGTCTGCACAGTATGAAAAGAGATATTGCTCGCCAATGGCAGGATCGACGGTGCTATGATTTTGTTCAATAGCTCCGGTGTGAAAGGTGTGATATGCAATCGTACACGTTCTTCAGCTGCTTCGTCGGCGGCAATGCTGCCCATAGCGCTTATACCGTCGTACTCATAGTAAACCTGCGCCTGTCGTGCGACCAGGGAGTGGGGTGGGTGTAGAGACTGGCGCTTGCAGAGAAGGAAAGATCGAAGGTGGGGACTTGGAGTGAGCTATTTTAGCGCCGGGTCGGAGCGTTACTCGTGGAACCCAAGGCGTCGGGTCGATATGGCCAGACCTCAGGACAGACGATCACGAGGCAACGAACATGAGATAAAACGAAATAGTCGACGCAATGGCACGACCAATACACCACTACCTCCTCCTCTTCCTCCTCAACCTCTCCATCGCCCTCGCAGCCTGTACGTCCTCCCCTCCCCCTAACTCCCTCCATCGCTAATCACATATCAAAGCACCAACAACCTTCTGCAAATGCGCCTGCTTCTCCAACTCCACCATCATCCCCCTCGACTCCCCTCCCTCCTCCCCCGCATCCATCAACACCTCCTCGGACACAAACACCAACCACACCTCCTTCTACAAAACCTGCAACGACTGCAACAAACAATTCTGCCTCGACCTCAACCTCCCCATCTGCGAGAAAGCGACAGAAGACGACGTCTTTACGACATGTTTCCAGCGGGATAGCACGAAGGATGAGGCGGTGGTGTTTATTTTTATTTTCGCAACGGTGGGGTTGTTGGTGTGGGCGGCGGTGAAGCCGTGGATTGTACGATGGAGGGGGAGGGGGGCGGGGTATGTGCCCGTGGGTGGTGGGCAGGGTGGAGGGGTTGGGGGACAGTGAGAGGGTGACTGGGGTTGCGGCGTTGGAGGATTGAGGCATTGTGATACCCGGACATTCGAAGTCAATGTTTCAAGTTTGATTTCGCAGCTATCATCTATGCTTTCCGTTGGACCCCTCGAACGCCGACGTGAGCACCTTCACCTTCGAAATGAAGCTGGTATCGAAGTGACTGGATGAGACGAAGGTCTTGCCTCCGAGGGATGCTACCAGAGCCCCCTTTCGGTCCCTGGGAGAAGCATCTTCAAATATGCTGAAGGACGTGCCACAGGCAGGTATTCCGCTTGCTCGCTGATTTCAGAACGCAATTCCCAGCTCACAACAGCAACGCCACACCAAAACAAGCAGCCATCGCCACAACCATACCCACCGGCACAGGCAACCCACCACAATCAAACGTCTTGCTCGACCCACTGCCTGGCACCAGCGAGGTCACTGCCCCTTTCGAGCCCAGTCCGACGTCGGTAGTCGGTGGCTCCGTAGTCGTCGTCGGCAGCTCAACTGTCGTAGTCGGCGACCTCGACGTCTCAATCACGAGCGGAGTGATTTCGACAGTTGACCCCAACACGAAACTAGTCGTGACGACTGAAGGAGTCTGCGACAACGACAGGCCCGTGGCGCTGAAAGTCGAGATGTTGAGGAAGGAGGTCGTGCTGTTGGTGGAAGTCGAAGTCCAGCCGCTTGGCCACAATGGCGAAGATGCGCCTGGGCCTGTGTAGTCGGCTGGTGAGTCTGCTGTTACGGTGCTGGTGCTGGTGGCGGTGGATGTGACGACTGTGACGCCAGATGGGATTGGGTTTGACATCGCAGCTGGGGCAAGAGTCTCAAGTCTGGTGCCTGTGGCGACTGGGGGTGGAGTGCCGGTAACGCGAACTGTCTGGGTAGTCTCCGGGCATGGTTAGCGATTACTTCGTTAGAGATATGTGCGCGAACTTACTGCTGGAACCGTGCTTGTGACGAATTGAGTGATAAGGCTAGCAGTGAGGATACCTCGCTTCGCCGGACTGGTCACGGTCTGTGGCTTGGAATCCCGCTTCGTCACATGAGGAAGGCGAGCGATGAATCCTTCAGCGTTCGACGGGTTGACGTAGATCGTGACGATGGGCTGCGCGACGACGGTGACCACAACTGTCGCCACGATCGTCGAGGCGATGTCATCGTTCTGGTGAATGAGTCCTTTGTGCTGGTTGATAGGGGTCGCGTCCAAGCTTGTAACCAGTGGGCCGATCGTGGATGGCGCGGTCGTGCTTGAGCTTGTTATCGATAAGCTCATCGGTGGTGGCGCGTTCAAGCTTGTAACCAACGGGCTGGCCGTAGACGATGCGAGCGTGCTCGAACTTGATGTCAACACGCTCATCGAGGCTGGGGCGAGAGTGACAGTGAGGGTTTCCCAAGTCGTGCTCGTGACCGTCATGGTGGTGGTAGTCGTGCTGTCCTCAGATTGGGCCAGCGCACGTCCGAAGAGACGCTCAATGGCAGTCGGCGACCCGTCTTTGACAGCTACGACGGCGGCCGAAGCGCTGCCCGCAAGCGCGAGCGCGAAGATGGCGGTTCCTGCACGCATTGTATGGAGGTTGTAGCGACTGTGAGGTGGTGAAAGGAGTGTCTGAAGATGGGTTTGTAATGCTGATGAGCTGGTGATGAAAAGGAGTGACGGGATGCAGTATGCTGATGAAGCTGATGTGAGTCGAGATGTTGATGCTGGATGATGCGCAGATGTTAACAAATGAAATGACGTTGGACTTTTGGCTGTGGGCTTGGCATCATGTGAACGTACCTTTAGCCTCACAAGCCACTTCCGGGAACTGTATTGAACCTCGAGGCTCTTCTCGCTGGGATGGTCTCAACGATAGATGGTCTCGGACCGTGGTTGCTGGAGGGAGGGGGAGAGGTTGTTCGTCTGAACGTGTAGCGCGATAGGTCGAAGATTCGGTGACGAGTCAAAGGAGACGTTGGACACAGAGACAACAGCACAAGTGTGAGAGCACGAAATAGATATGCATTACGTATGCAGAGGAGCAGTTGACAATGAGACGTGATCACAATACTTATTGTTCGGCACTCATATGCTGTCATCAATAGTAAACCTGCCAGCACAATACAGCGACTTACGTATGCTCTCCAGCTACAACACAAATTGATCGTCCGTCACTGCTCACCATGCAGCCAGGTGTGTGTGAACGTTGCGATGTGAAGCTCCAGGGAAGCTCGCCATTGGCCGCCGTACAAGTGCACCTCAACCACACGCCTCAAGAATTTGAGAAGACAGGCTCAGCATGAAGCGACCTGTCACTCTCGGTACAGATCCTCGAGGTGACCGACCATCCGCCTTCTCAGCTCCATCAACTGCTCCTCTTTCACGACGGGACTCCACTTCGGCTGGCCTCCCGAGAGCGGCTTCAGAGTCTGATCATCTTCCTCAGACATGACCAGACTGCGGTCAGTGCCGAAGAACGGCACACCCAAGCCTTTCAGCTCAGTTGTCATGGCTGTATCCATCTCGACCTGCGCAGCGTAGATCCTCAAATCCAATGCTGTCAGTTCAGCTTCATTGTTGGTGTCGCTTTCGCCAGCCGAAGCAGGATTAGATAGAGCAATTCCACTCAGAGACTGAAGAATCGAATGCGCTTGAGCAGCAGAGCTTGACCGACTCGCTTGTTTCTGCTTCAGAGCCTGCCGCTCGGAGTACCAGCGCATTTCGTGCTTCCTCTGGTCTGCCATCATCTATGAGAGTGTCAATGGGCTCCACAGACACAAAAATAGATGAACAGCCTGGCTTACCCTCCGAATAGTGACTGCGAATTGTGCATTCTGCGCCGCAATCTTGGTCACACATCTAAGGCCATCTTGCCATGTGGTAATGGATGCTGGATCTATGGGTCTGGGAGACGCATTCGCGCTTGCCCGGCTCTGAGGTCTCAGATGTGGTTCTTTAATCCTTGCCGCTGGGTCATACGGTGGAGGCGTATGTGTAGGGTGTCGCGATACGGGTGCTGATATGCGCGGTTGTAAATCGTTCTGCACTTGAGTCGAAATCGATCCGTTGCTCTGTACGGGCGTAGCAAACTGGGCAAGTGTCGACAGTATCGACTGTAGGTCGGGAGTGGTGTTCGATCCCTCCATTGCGATGTCCTTTTACGAACTCAAGTACACGTATACCGCACCATGCGGCCAAGCTTTCCCACCAGTGTCGCAGACGATCTGCTATCGCATAAGCCAGGAGTAACAAACATGAAGCAGCGCCAAGCATCGAGGATCGACTGCATCATCACCGAAGAAAGTTACAAGGAGCTCACATCTCGACTTCACACACTAGTCCTGGCAATGGCTACAGAGTTACCACTGAACGACCAATTATAGCATTCGAAAATCAACAACAATGGCCCGCTCCTCCACAGACGCAACCCGCTTCACAGCGACCGGCCCCTACGCAGCCAGCAGTCCCTCATTCTCCTCCAACCCAGCAACCACCTCCGGCCCCCAGATCAACTTCGGCGCCCCTGCACCCATAGGCGAAACCCCCCAACAAAAGATCGCTCGTCTACGCGCCGCAGCCGCTCTCGCGAAATCAGGCGCTCTACGAGAAACTTCCTTCGACCGCGTAGTCCGCGTAGGTCGAGTATGGGCCGATCGCGCACATCGAGTCACGGCCCTCGGGCTGATAGGACTGACGGTACTTTCGACGATGGTGGCGGCGGCCGGGGTGACGGATATGATACTGCATAATCGAAGACGGAGGACTGAGTTCTTGGAGGCTCAGCAGGCGAAGAGTGCGACCGATTTGGCGGCGGCAAAGGTAGCGCTGGAAGCAGGGCAGGTGACGGAGGATCAGATATTGTTGATTAATCGGGAGCGGGCGGCTATGGAGGCGGAGGAGGCTAAGAGGAATAGGCCTGGGATCTTCAAGAGGATGACTGGGTCGTTGTTTGGGGATTTGTCGGCGGAGGAGCAGAAGGGTGGGAGGTTAGGGGCTGGTGCGAGGGAGGCGGCGATCACACCGAAGGAAGAGATGCTGGGCGAGAGGGAGGATAGGGGTGTATTACAGGCTGTGCAGGAGAAGGTGGAACAGAATCGAAGAACGGGTGAGCGAATGGAAGAAACTGTACGGCCACTTGGTGGACCGTTGGATCGAGAGGCGGAGAGAGCTAGCAGTGCGATACTAAGCTCCAGCAAGAGCTGGTTCGGAAGATGATGCGATCTGTTTGGACTTGCTTCGTATTTTGCATGGCGTGGCAGAGTGTTGTATAGTAGACTGTATGATACATGTACAAAGCTTCCATCAGACTCCCAATCAGGGCTCCCTCTATGCCTTCTGCATCCGCTTGAACTTCCTGCCAAGGTTGCTGGGCTTCGGGTCGATGATCGTCTTCGACTGCGGCCACCTGTTGCCAGTCACCGGCAGATCTCTGGCTTCCAGCTCTGCTTCAATGACCTTCCATCTGCCCACACGCTTCTCCTTGTGGACAACCGTCTGGCGTCTTGAGTGCACCTCCACATTTGGCAGATCAATACCTACACTCTGAAGCTCCTCCGTCTTCGCCAGCTTCGGTGGCTTTTCTTTGAGCTTGAGAGCATCAAGCAGACTTTCCACGTTGGTGGCACTTGAGATGACAGGGTCGGGTATCCGTCGACCTGTGAGCTGCGTGATGCGCTTTGCAATCTATGATATAGAACGTCAGTTTGCCGCCTAGACTAAGAAGGATGTTTCTTAACTTACAGCTAGGTTCATCTTGCCGTCGTCGAGCCGCGTCTGTAGCCAGGAAGCACCGGATTGGAGACCGGACTCAGGTTTCAGAAGTGGCCTTTTGAGTACAGTCTCCTCTACTGGCCCCTCCATCGTCTCCGGGATGGCCTGAAGAATCTTCTGCTCCGCTTTGCTGTTCTGTGGTGGCACCATCTCAGTACCATCTGTGCCAGGCTCTATACGGAAGCCCGCGGTGTACGTGAACGTTGTTCTCGCTCGTGGATACCACAGTTGGTCGACTGAACGCCCAGCTCTCCGCAATACTAAAGCCTCGACCACGACATTATGGAGTAGGCTATGCCAGTCCTGGTTGGTGAGTTGAGCCTGCTTTTGTGGCGCGAAGCTGGCGGAAACATTAATACTATCACATGTTTGCGGGCCTCGCAAGTCTTACCCATTATACACCTCCCCCTTGTCTTCCCTCGTCCTCGCCCATTGCTCACTGCCCACCCGCTCCAACTCATCCCACGTAGTCGCCGGTGTATACTCCGTATTGATGGTCGGGTCTATCACAGCAGCGATGTCGTAATATTCGTCCTTGTCCGATGGTTTCCTGCTCTCCAATGGCTTGCTCGGGTCGAAGCTCTTCGCCAACTCCATCGTCCGCTCACGACTGGCCTCCTCTCGTTTCTGTTCGGCGGGTGTCGTTTCGGTCGAGCCCAAAATGCTCTCTCTCAGGCGTGTTAAGAGTGGGCGATCATTGCGTGGGGCGTATGTTGGGTAAGAGGAGTGGAAACTGCGGGTTTGATGGGCGCGACATGTTCTGCAGACGTATTGCTGTCTTGCAGCGTCTGCAAAAAGTTTCAATGCCCGCTCGCTGCGGTGTAATTGAGGCATGGTGGATATTCCATTGGATTGTAGGTCGTCGATGGAAAGCTGTAGGAGGGCTCGGGAGTGGGGTCCGTGCTTGCCGCAGCCCCAAGAGAATCACGTGCGTCCAGACTTCAGACGAAAACTTTCGGACATTTTGGCCCCGTGGAAAGCTATTATTTACACAATAGCTGAACCATGATGACATATACGCTGGGGGTGTAGCTCAGGGGTAGAGCGCGTTAGTACAAGCCCTGTCGACCGGTTCCGACATCTATTCTGACGAAATGTAGTCGCTTTGCATTCGATTGTAGTTTGCGAGAAGCCCAGGGGTGTGTACAACAGCTCTATTACTATACTGATTAGCACGCTGACATTAAGTTAGTTCAAATCCCTGCTCCTCCACTATTTTGCGCTGTCCTGGTGCATCGTTTTGCTTGTAGTACGTATACAAAAGCCGGGATAGAGACCAGACAATAGGTATACGTGTATAACAGTTTTTTTCAGCCACTAGTGGCATCGCCACTTCACTATTGGTGACTCCAACATCCTGCAACCCTTTCCAAAGCCGAACCTCAACGCTTGCAACTCAGGCAAAGCAAGATCCACAACACCGGAATCACAAGAGCGATGGAGACTGCAGACTCAGCAGCACTTCTCCTCCTCGACCTACCACAAGCAGCGCTAGCAGGAATAGACTTGCTTGCCTTCACCACCACACCACGGTTTCGAGGCGTCAAGAACATCCCACGCGGCTTTCACTTCGCATTCGTCGGAACCAGTACAGCGTTCTCTGAACGACATGGGGTCTGGTTCAAGATCAACGAGAGTGCAACACCACATCTCGTGATTGCCAAATGGGATGCTGCTTCCGAGACCTTGAGCCTGGAGCAAGACGATGCCGAGCTGCTACGCCAGCGAGCCAATCTAGGCAGCATCTGGCGAGAGGGTCTAACGCCGTACAGGCAGGCTACGAAGGACAGTACGGACGGCGAAGCGGAAGAGGAGAGTGGCGACTGGAGCATACTCACTTCCGCGATTTCTGAAAAGCTGCTCAGTCGAATCACTGGTGGCAACGCCTCAAAATGGCATCTCACCTCGGCCAGCTCGTCAAAAGGCGACCTCGAGGACATCCCAGGCTTGAACGCCGAAGACCTCAATCTCAAGGCCGAGCAAGAACTCCACTTCCTGCCGGTCGACCTCAAGCAGACATGGCGTGAAGGTGCCACTGGTCGCGAACGGACAGATGCGGCACAGGATCGGTCGTGGGCGCTCAACAATGTCATCGAGCACCACTGCGCGGCTGCGAACGCCATGGAGATCGTTGGCGAGATGCAGTTCTGTTTCATCATGGTCCTCACGATCAACAACTTCTCCTGCCTAGAGCAGTGGAAGCGGATACTATCTCTGCTGTTCACATGCAAGAGCGCTGTGGTTTCGAAACCAGATTTGTTCATCTCAGCTATCGCGGCACTACGTTTACAGCTTCAACACTGCAAAGACGCAGAAGGTGGACTGATCGATATGGCGGATGAGAGTGGATCACTTCTCAAAAGCTTGCTCGTACGTTTCCGGAAGGGCGTAGAGACGCTGGGCGGCATCGAGGTACAGCACGTCGTGGACGAGCTTGATGATCTCGAAGAATATCTCAAGCAGGAACATGGCTGGCAGTTTGGTGGCATGTTCGCGAAGACAGGTGTTCTAGAGCTGGAGGATGGCGAGCAAGTGCGCATGGACACGACTGCGTTCGACGAAGACGATGAGACTGGAGAGTTTGCGCCTCAGGTGGTTGATCTTACGCCTGAGCAAGCAAGATTGCTGGACATTCCAGATACCAGTGATCTGCATGTTAGCCTCAGCAGGACTTCACTCAAAGAAGTGCAGCCGAACGGCGATACGGACGATGAGAGCGACGAAAGTGACGAAAGCGAGGACAGTGAGGAGGCTGAGGCGGGCGATGGTGGCGAAGAGTCAGAAGAAGCAGACCTTGAGGACATGGATCCACGATTATGAACGGTCTAATCAAGTACGAGTTGCTCTAGTATGTACGATCAGCGAAAGCTTACGACAACGATGGCCACAACCCTTTGGCATCAGCGACGGTCAGATCCCATCTTTCTCCACAACGATCAGTGCGCCGGTGCAATCGGGCTCGCCTCAACCGCCACATCCTCCTCCTCAGCACCATCCTCACCTTTCACAAACTCCTGCGGGATCTTCTCCGACAAGTTTATCGCCACAAAGCTCTTCGGCAGCTTCACAGTGTGGAACTTCGCCCTCAACGTCTCCAACACATCTTTCCAGTTCCCATGCGGTGTCAGCGTGCGTCTTGGTGCATTGCCGATGCAGTGCTTGCTGTCGAGCTGCACGTCGAGTGGGTCGAAGGTATGGCAGCCCGGGCTAATGGAGATCCGAATGGAGTAGTTGAAGTTGGATTCAGGGTTCGAAGGATCAATGTCGGCTTCCGCGTTCTCGGATTCGTACAGCTCGAAGCAGATCTGGGAGAGGTAGTCGAGCTCTGGGATAGCGTTGCGTGCTATCTTCGTCTGCACTCCACCTTCCAGTATGCAGTTCAGCAGGGTGTAGATGTGCGACTCCTTGGTGAAGTAAATGAAAGACTTCGCATCATCTGATGCCTGCACCTCTTCCAGATCCGTCACAATCTCCTTGAGCAACGGCAAGCTCGTCAAAAGACCTATTTCAAGCTTCTCAGAGTCCGTGATACCGTACTCTTGTGGTCCAATAAAGTCGAACAGGATCTTGCTCAAGCCATACAGCTCGTTCAGCTTCTCTAGGCGAATGTCGCTCCTCAGCTTCGACTCCGCGGTTGATCCATTGCCCTTGAACAGCTTGAAGTACGAGTCTTCCGCATTCTCACCGGCCATCGCAGTCCTTGCAACAGACTTAAGGTCAGCAGATTTGCGTCTGAAGCCCATCTTCTGCGACAGCGACTGTTTCTCCTTCTCGTTCGTTGGTCCGACTGATGCGGTAGTGCTTGCCGTCCCGCTCCTAGAACACTTGTCGATCTTCTTGATCTCGTGCTCGCCCTTCGCATCTGTATTTGGCTGCGAACCATCATGGGTCTGCGCAAACTCCTCCCTAGCGACAACAGATTCAGTGCGAGTGAGCTGCGATAATTCTCCTTCTTCCTCAAGCAAGATGCTCTGACTGGGAGTAAAGATCCACTCCAGGAATGGGCGATTGTGCAATGCATCGAACTTCATCGTATCGTAGAGCTCGCTGACCTTGCTAGGGTCAACCTTTTCCGGATCCGTGAACTCGTCGAATAGCTTCTCCCAGCGTTCCTTAAACAACTCCGCATCCTCACCGGTACACCATCTGGATTGGACGGCCGAAGCAGGATTGGTAGGTGGTAGTCCGCCATTCGCAGCAGCAAAATCCATATCTGCCGTGCTTGGATTCTTCACCCGCTCAAGGGCGTTGACAGCATCCGACGACTGCAGTTTGGCGAGGTTGTGCTTCATTACCCGGCGATGGAACTTCATCAGATCGACAACGTTGCGAACGACCACATACGGCTCGGGCGTGTTCTTCGGCCAAGCGAACTGCTCTGGCACCGCATACCCCTGGCGAAGTAACCCCTTCAGCTTTTTCTTGACCTTGTCCATCTCATCTTTGGCTGCATTGGAGTCGTCGAGAAGGTCCTTGCGTACGCGAATGTGATGATCTTCAACATCCTTCTCGTCCAAGAAAGTGCCGGCAAAGATCTGTGCTGAGGTGGTGACACGACGCTCTGAAGATGAGAAAATTCTGACGTCGTCGAGCACGTCCCGGTTCATGAGGAGCAGGTCGTTGCGCATGTTGTCGCCCAGCTCCGCAGCCTGGTATCTTGCCGAGTGAGTTGGCTCGCCACCCCACTTCATGATCAACTGCAATTTGTCCAGCACCAAGTTGTTGTCGGCGGCAGCAGCCCGCGAAAGCGTCACATCACCCAGAGAGTCGCTCCTGATCTGTGCATGGACTTGTGCAGGCCCACCCGAGTCGGCCTCCGTGAAAGATGCTGGCTCCGCGGTGATTTGCTTCTGCCACTGCTCGACCTGCTCTTGGTTGGACGGTCCAGTCAAGGGCACGCTAGCAGCTGGAGCAGCACTTCCATCAACCTTCTTGTCGTTCTTCTCCTTCTTCTCCTTGCCATCCTTGTCAACCTTGTCCCCAACTTCGTCCTTGCCCTCCTTCGGCTTCTTGAACATGGGCTTGATCTGAACTTTCGTGCCTGGCCAAGAGCCTTTCTTTGCCAAAGCATTCTGCAAGACGCGGAGCTTAGCAGCGTCCTCGAGACCCTCATCCAGCGCCTGTTTCACAGCCAGTTGCACAGACTTCAGTGCTGCTTCGCCGACAAGCAGAACCTCTTCCTGGTGACCCTTGAGCAGGTCGGCAAAGTACTTGGAGTGAAAGGTGAACTTGAACTTCTGCTTCGGTGTGCGATCAGCGTGTCTTATCACTGCCACCATACCTTTAAGCTTCCACTGCGACTTTGACGCTGGGGCAGGCACTGCGCTTGGTGGATCAATTACCATCTCGGCGGCTTCAGTCCCACTTGAGACTGGTCTTTCGGTAAAGGCAGCGCTGAGATTCGAATGGGATGCAGCTACTGCGGGTGGTGGCAAAGACTCGTGCTTTGGTACCGAGGCAGATCCCAGTTTCTGCCAGCTACCCGTCCGCTCCAGGGTCGGCGGTGATGTGATGGGACTAGCTGTTCCGCTCGGACTACGTGCGGACTGCGGATGTCCCATCTTGTGAGCAGCCTGGCTGACGTGGTCGCGAAGCTGAGAAATGCTGCGGGACCTGAAGACACTTTTGAGAGCGTTTCGATGACTTCCTCGTTCGCCATCTTTGCCAGCCTGATGCTTCTTGCTTCCATTGGACGTATCCGGAACGCTCGTAGAAGGGGCACTCGTTAGAGGCAAAGTGGTCGGAGGGAAGCCGTACTCCTTCTCATCCGTCTCGCTAGGCGTGGTACGGCCATCCCACTTCGACTTCTCCCGTGTGAACATGGCTTTCAAGATGCTGGCGGCCTTGTCATAATAGTCGTTGTTGTCTTTGACGAAGCTCCAGCCATTCACATCAATCACGTAGCTCGCATCCCCGACACGTAGCAAGTCGAAGCCGCAGACTCGTTGTCCGAATCCAGATGCGATCTTGGCTGCCATGATCTGCTCCTCTTTAGTGAGTGACGTCACGTATCGAATCTCCTTCCCATTAGGATTGCGCTTGACTACGCCGTCTACGACAGGCGACTTGCGTGTCTCAGAGTGGCAGAATTCTGTCCCAACCGTGTAAGCCTTGACGTCTTCCGCATTTTCCACCTTAAGGAATTGCTCATAGACGAAGCTAGACTCCAGGTCGGAGACCGCAAGTGGTACCACTAGTGTCTCATCCTTCTCACTGGACTTGTTGTTGACTTTGCGGAAAAGCCGTCGACCGCCTCCTCCCTGGGACTTGGGATAGTAGATGTTGATATTGTGGTCTTCTCCACTGACAGGCTTCTCGACGAATGGCTTGGTCAACCGGTGGCCATCAACGACAAGCGTATCGTCATCGTCTTCCATATGAATGTCCTTTGGCGGCGCCATACCACCTCCACGGCCTTCAGGTCCGCCCATTCCTATGCCGGTGAGGTGCCGCATCCGCTGGGAGATATCCGTAGAAAGCGTCATTGGTCCGCCATCTCGGCTGACTTCCAGCCTTGGTGGGGTTGGCACGCCAAGTTTGTCCAGTATGGACAAGCATAACCTCCGATCCCAGAGTACTGTCTGCATGGGTACATCGTTCACGCAGAACGGCCGTCTCAGCTTCGCATATGCGATCGCCTTGTCCAGTGGGAATCCCTCACTGAAGAAGCAGATCAAGAAGTCGCAGACAGGCCAGTTCTCGACATCTTCGTCAAGGATAACTTTGTCGCCGAATATTATTACGTCGAAGTCGTTGTCCTTGCCCACAAGACGGTTCAAGATGTTCCTAGAGGGCTTGCTCCTCGCTTTGCTGTCAAGTGCACATATGCCGATGGTGCCGATTCTGTTCGGATTCTTCTCCAGTGCTGCGCGTTCCATGGATGCTGATGTGCTGCTTGGATCACTGGTAGATACGCGACGTGATGCAGTAGACATACGTCCTCGGGCCTGTCGACCTTCTCTGTTAGAGCTGGGCGTGGGTGACGCTGGGGAGGCCACAGGTAACGAGGCCGGAGGAATGGCTTGTGTAGTTGAGCTGATAAACTGTGGTTCTTTGAGTGAGCTGTTTAATAATGGCGATAGGGCACCATTATGGCTTTGTGCAGTAACAGATAAGTTTTGTGTAGCGGTGGTGGCTTTATTGCTGCCATCAGCTTGCGCTGCTTGCTCGTCAGCTTCAACAGCAGGCGCGTCGACATGGGAACGCCCACCATCCTGATCGGAGCTTCCTGCCACAGAGCTGGGGGCGCTCCTCCCGCCGAGGTTGTAGAACGACGAGACGGACATTCTCTTCATGTCGAGAATTTCTGGGTCAGATCGTCTCGAGATCGTACTTTCAAGCTGGCTACCTGGGAGTGGTCCTTCAAGATTTTGTACTGGACCACCTTGAGCTTTCAAGCTTAGCGGTGGTAGCACTGTTTCGTCCTCCTGTCCACTAATATGGTTCATGATGGTAGTCTCGAAAGTCCTAATGGGATTGGAGCTAATTCGTTGAGCTCGAGGGGCTGGCTTCAGAGCAGGTGGTGGCATAGATATACTGGCCCTTTCCACATCACCACTGGATGGCTCTATCTCGGCATATGGGCTCTTGTGCTGCGACGAGGGTGCCCTCTGTAGGAGTTTATGGGCTGATTGAGATCGTTCGGAGTCTCCAGACACAGTCCGTGACAGCGGCTCGGTATTCGAGGCCATCGGAGAAGAAAAGTTATCGATGTAGTAGGGGTGAAAGACGACTCTATCTATAAGAGAGAAACATGCATCAGAAAACCCCCCGATCCCGCCAGTGAATTAGGTAGGAGAGTAGTACCAGACCGCGCAAAACGAATGTTCAATGGCGAACTCCACATGGCATGTGATTTTCTCCGTCATCACCGTTTTCGAGCCTTATCGATAAGCTTTTTCGCTAGCGCAAACCCTAAAAAGTTCGATATGCAAATGCGACTACACCTGCCATACGGTGGTTTGAACAACCATGGAGCTAAACCACGGAGACGACGCGCCAACAGCAAAACGGCAGAAGCTTACGAATGGCGCTGCAAAAGCGCAACGCACACCAGGGGCATCACGACTGTTCGCCCCATACCGGACTGTAGGCCTAGTCTCTCCAACATCCGTTCCATTCACCAGTGTGCCGCTGGGCAAGACCACCTTCCAGATCACCACCTCCGTCGGCCGAAGTTTGCAGACGTATGACCTTCGGAGGGGCCTGAATCTGGTCTTCATCACCCGACCACAGACACCAGAATTCATCACCGCAAGTGTAGCATGGAAGGATAGATTACTGGCAGCATGGGGTGGAGATGCCCCAGGTTCGCGAGTTGGCGTATGGGTCTTCAGGCGCGGGAAGAAGGAAGCTGAGCTTGAGGTACCTGGTGACTGGAAAGAGAAGATCCAATGCTTCTGCATCTTTGGTTCCTGGATCATTGGTGTCGGCGTGAAGAGACTGCTAGTTTGGAGGAGCACAACGCTTGACCTATACACCACTCTACAAGGCATATCTCCGGTACCGTTTACGAGCTGCATTGTCAGTCTGCCGACGTTCCTGAACAAGATTGTTGTTGGACGACAAGATGGAAGTGCAGAACTATGGAATATATCTAGTGGGAAGCTTGTCTATAGCATCTTGCCACCATCAACCACATACGGAGCTGTTACGGCGATCGAGACGACTCCTGCATTGTCACTGGTTGCCATCGCCTACGAGAAGGGTCCAGTCCATATTCAGGATATCAGGACCGACCAAACAGTAATTCAGCTTAACACGTCTGCTGGCACGCCCGTCACATCGATCACCTTTCGCACGGATGGAATAGGTGCTGGTGACGATGGCCAGAAGGCTGGAGTAATGGCTACTGCATCGCAACACTCTGGCGACATCACGCTGTGGGACCTGAACGAGGGTGGCCGCAAAGCTGGAGTACTCCGTGCTGCTCACGCCCACCCGACCGCAAGCACTTCCGGTGGTACCAGCAAAATTGAATTTTTACATGGCCAGGCCGTCCTGGTGAGTAGTGGTCTGGACAATAGTCTCAAAACCTGGATCTTCGATGAGACACCTTTCAGCCCCATCCCGAGAACACTACACTCACGAAGCGGACATGGCGCTCCAATCACGAAACTTAAATTCCTACCCACCTCATCTGACGGCTCAGACGACACCGGGAAATGGCTGATGTCCGCTAGCAAAGACCGGAGTCTCTGGGGATGGTCATTACGGCGCGATGGACAGAGCACTGAACTCAGTCAGGGTGCTTTGCAAAAGAAAGCCAAGAAGCAAGGTCTCCTCGCAGCTGGCAATCGTGATAGTCTGGAAGAGCTCAAATGTCCGCCCATCACCAGCATGGCTTGTAGCCTCAACAGAGATGGTGGCATTGGTGCATTGCCTGGCAAACACCCAATCTGGCATGGAGCCAAAGGAAAGCAAGTGAGCGCCGAGACCAGTGCCATGACCGGGTGGGAGAGCGTAGTGACCGCGCACGAGAACGATAGCAAGGCCCGCACTTGGTTCTGGGGCCGGAAAAGAGCTGGCCGATGGGCCTTCGAGACGGGCGATGGTGGAAATGTAACATCAGTGGCCATGTCACCGTGTGGCACATTTGCTGTTATAGGCTCGGAGAAAGGAGGCATAGATATGTTCAACCTACAATCTGGACTTCATCGGCAACGATTTCCGGCTCGTCTGACACCGATGCAGGCCAAACAGCTGAAACTCGATATGGCAGAGCACGGCTTAGAGGAAGAGGACGATGGCAAGAAAAAGTTCTATCGTGGCCAAGGCAAGCATGGAAGTGCTGTCGTCGGACTAGCTATCGACAGTCTGAACAAGACTGTGCTGTCAGCAGGAGCAGACGGCAAGATCAAGTTCTGGGACTTTGCTTCTGGGCTCTTAAGCCATGAGATCGACTGGTCGGGCTCTACGGATATCGTTGGCATGCGATCTCATCGTGGAGCCGACCTCGCTGCCTTTGCGTGCGAAGACGGCTGTGTCCGAGTCGTGGATGTGTCCACGTATCGACTTATACGCGAGCTGTGGCCCTCCAGACCTGCCATACCAGAGCTGATGGGTGCCCGAATCGCCGATTTCTGCATTTCGAGCGACGGACATCAGATTGCGGCATGTGTCGACCAAATCATTCTGCTGTGGGACTTACCTACCGGACATCTGGTGGATGCTTTCAAGCTCAGAGACATATGCACCAGTCTCACCTTTTCTCCGACTGGAGAGTTCTTAGCTACTGCCACAGTCGACTCTGTTGGTGTAGATGTCTGGAGCAACCGGTCCTTATTCATGCACGTACCGGCTCGACATATTACTGCAAAGGAGCTTGCAGATACTGTCACGTCCGATGCTCAAGCTCCTGCGGCCAGTGGCGAGGGTGCTGAAGCTCTGATACAGCCCGACCAAGATGACCTCGAGGAAGAGGATGACCTGGATAATGTGGATGGAGCCGCAGGACTCGACATTGACCAGCTCACCTCCGACTTGCTCTCTCTCTCGGTCGTGCCTCGATCACGATGGCAGAACCTGCTGCACCTGGATCTTATCCGGCAACGTAACAGACCTGTTGATCCACCGAAGAAGCCAGAAAAGGCGCCATTCTTCTTGCCCTCACTTCAGGACCGACGGTCGAATTCTGCAGCTACGAAAGTTGACGAAACAGATGCCACAGATGTCGACAAGGAGAGAAGTCGAGTTCTAAGACTCACGCAACAAGGCATGCAAAGTACCTACACAAGTCTTCTACATGATGCCCGCGATTCAAGCGACTATGCGCCGTTCATCGACCATCTGAAGGGTCTTGGCCCTGCAGCAGCGGACATCGAGATCCGCTCAATGCAGGTTTCTACTGACCACGAAGAAATGCTGACTTTCGTCCATGCTTTGACATGGCTGTTGTCGCAGCGGAAAGATTTCGAGTTGGCACAGGCTTGGATGGCTGTCTTCCTGCGTATCCATGGCGATGTTGTGCTTGCTGATGATGCTCTTCGGACCGCGGTGGAGGAGTGGTCGGATGCTTCGGAGCAGGAGAGACGGAGGGTGCACAGACTGGCTGGGTATTGCAGTGGACTTGTTGGGTACCTCAGGGCTGCTAGAGTTTAGTTATGTGAGGACTATCCAATACGAAGACTACTCAAAACTTTGTTGATCATCCGGCTAACCAGCGGTGTAAACATGGAATTCTCGCTCCCAGATGACGACAGGGTCGATCACGAGTGATGAGATCGAGACACTGCGGTAATGTTGGTATCCTCATCGTCGGCACTGTTAAGAATCTGCCACGGCCCTACCATCGACTGTTCACGACGATCCGGCTGTACTTGAAGATCGAGATCGACAACCTCTCTGGCGCCGAGAAGTCGCTGTATCCGACCAGCGACGATAGCGAAGAAGTCGCGGAAGGCGGTTTCCGTGTCGAGACGAACGCTGGGCTTGTAGGTGGAAGCGTCGGTATGGAGCTTGACAATCATGGTTTTCCTCGAAATTGACGTCGATGTTGCTGCTGAAGGGGAAGGTGTTGTCGATCCGGGTCTTATGTTGAAGGGGTTATCTGTGAGGGTAGACTCCTGCTGGCTTGGTGTAATATCACGACCGCTGCCCGTTCTATCGAGAGATCGGCCGCTGGGGGTCGCAGTCATGCTAGCTTTGGCAACACATCCGTCTAAGCTTTGACTCAGGCTAAGTGGTGTAAAATACGTAGACAGACCATGCGTGCGAGGGACTTCTGTTACTGTTGCTGACGCTTCGGCCATCGAACTCCTTTGATTCTGAATGGTGTCTTGTGTCGGAGTACGCTGGGCCGAGGGGCGTTTCGGAGTAATGGCAGCGTTCTTGTCATATCCGTCAAGGAAGGCTTGAAAGCCGCTGTGTAGGACGTCGCCAGAGGAGAGCTGAGGTGCGCTTCCAGACTTCTCGTGTATTAGCTTGATGTCTGATGCAAGTAAGAGCAATACGATCGGCCACTGACCTTGATACTCTTCCTCGATGCCTCTGATCTACTAGGTGACCTATAACGTTTCTTGTCTTTCATACGGATGTCCTCCGAGACAGATGTAGGTGGCGAGCTTGACATTAGTGAACCATGATGAGTTCCGAATGAAACCATGTTGGCTGGTGGTGGTGTTTGATGAGATGAAACGGCTTGGTGAGGAGTTTGCTGTTGTGCTTTGGTACGTTGTTCGGACGGAAACGAGGTGTCATCCTCTGAGTCTTGGTCTGACTGCACGTTAGCGTAGGTATCCGCCTGGGCATTGCTGCCGTCGCGATGCTCACCTTCAGACTCATCATCTGTTTCCAGTACCTCTGTCTTGACCCTGAAGTAAGCCAATGATCTCTGGACCTTGTTGTAAATGAGCCTGAGGAAGTTATCTCGCAGCCTACGCCAGGTTAATCATTGAACTTCGTTATGAGACGCAGATGGAGCTTACTGATTCCTGTCGCTCGACTTGGCATACTCCAAGAACCGAGGCCAGTCATGCTTCCAATCCTTGTACTTCTCCCTGTACTTCTTGTCCTTGTTGTGTGGATTCACAAGTACGTCTACCCAATCATCCGATGGGAGGGTCCAGAAGTACGGCCCAATCGTATCGAAGAACCTGTTGGACTCATGGTGGAGGTCGACGGCATCCGCGAAGGCTGGGAGAGTGTCATGGCTCTCTCGGTACTGTCTTATGAGTCGAATAATGCCGTTGTGCATCTCCACGTGTACTTGGTGGTGGAGACGGCTCGTCCCTTTTCTTGGGTGGCCAAGGGGGCACGGGAACCCGAGCGACCTCTGATCAGCAGATACCTGCGCAACCATTGTTCCGAATGAGGCAACTGGCAATTGGAACCACCAAGTAATGCAGATTAGTACGAGAGTAAGCTAAGGTTGCAGGTGGAGGTGAGCTAGAAGAAGGAGATACCTGTAATGTAAAAAGAAACAAGCAAAGAGGTTCGACTCTATATAGAAGAAGACAGCCTCCAGGCAAGGCACGTTTGTCAAACTAAGAGTTGATGCGGTCGCCGTAGATGCATATGCGTCTGCAGCAATGAACCGCCATTGTTCAGTTCAAAGAGCTGTATGTTGCGTGCGGTGATACACACTGGTAGGATCCCGATACATGCATGCTGTAGACAGTAGTAATGGAGAAGTACATATTGAGACGTTGTCATCCTGAGACACTGGGGCTCGCGGTGTGCGTTCGACACGAGGTTCGACAGTTCAGAGTATAGATCGCGATCCGGGTCAGGCGAATCAAAGCAGTATCGCTCAGTAGCGCTCAAGGCGAGCCGATATCACAGTAAGTCTACCAGTAGGCCAGAGGCGCCAGAAGTCATTCGATATCGTGACTTGGGTAAAGTGATAGGGTGTCCTAGACGTCGGGGTCCTGCATAATCGTATGCTCCCTCCCGCTTGAAGACCAATACGGTATATGCATGCAGCCCATCTGTACATCCCCTAGCTGTAGGATTTAGGTTTGTGATGAGCACTCCAGCATCGTAGTCGCCGGCCATCAGATCTATGTCGGCGCAACAGGTGGTCACCGAGGCGGAGGGTGCTGAGAAGATGTCCTCGATCTCAGAATTCTGCTAGAGTTTCATGCACTCGTAGGCAGACATTGTTCGACATGTGATCGCACGATCTGACTAGTGCCTAATCCGGCTAGCCTGCACCACGAATCTCACGCGAAATCTCAGACTCCACGCCTTCATCTTTCGTCGACACTCGCTGACAATTATCTAGATTACATGCACTTCGTGCAGTCCGACCGCTGGACAGCAGTCCGTGGATTTGTCGTTGCCTTCAGCAGCCCCTGCCTTCGCCGGAGCCATATACTGATCGACACGCGAAGCTCGATCCTTCAGCTGGGAGCGGATTCTCAAATAGGCATCCGAGCACTCCGCCTTGCAGTGCTCCGCCCACTATGTGCCTTGCACAACAACGTACACACGGCGACGCAGCCCCTGCCATCTCGATGCCTGCACCAAGCTTTTGCTTGTAAACCCGGGAGCTGAAGAGGAGCGGAACTCTGTTGCGAGGGGACGAATCTGCTCGCTTTCTTCGGGAAGCAAGATATACAAGCATGTGCACAGCTACGCATGGCTGAAGCATGTTCGTCATCTAGTGTGGTTGGACTCTGTCGATCAATCGCTATTTCCATTACAAAGATAAGTCGTATACTTCCTCGTTCTCTTCGGTCCTCCAACAGACCTCTTCGTACACTATTACATAGCATACTGTTTTCGAACTGCGCTGTAGTGAATACGCAAGCAACGAGCAGAGCGATAGTATATCATCAAGCTCCACGATGGCAGTTAGTCTAGCACAACATTCGAGAGCTGTGCAGTCGAGACCTCGAGCCTCGACAGTACCGACGAGCATGGCAACCTACAACCCGAGCGAAGTGGTAGCGATGCCTATGCCGGAGCAATTTCATCTCAGCCAGCCGGTATACCCAGATCACGCCTACAGCCAAAGCTACTCGCCCGCACCACCTCATCGGTCACAGCAGTATCAGCCTCCACCGCATCTCTTTCCGACACCCTCGTACGCACAGCAATCGCCGATATACTATGCATCTCCAGCAGAGTATGAGGCGTGTGAGACCTACCGACCGCCACTACCACCGAAGTATCTTCATCCTGCCGACTCGCAACTGCCGCCACCAAGCCCACACGGCTCGAGTAACTCAAGCTCAAGTGAAGCAGGGCCATCATCATGGCGCACATCAATAGAGCCAGACCCACTACCACCACACAGTAACCCTCAAGCGCTCACACAGTCCCAAAGCCGAGCCTTCGAAAGCTCTGAACCCATTCCCACCGTCCACATCGGCAGGGACGAAGTACGAAACGACCTCACAGGCCTAGCAGACTTTCGTATATTTCGAGAGGCCGGCAAAACGCCATCATTTCTGTCAACAAAACCTCTCCTTACCGTAACAAAAGTGGCCAGTGCCCTCCCAATAGGAACAATACGCTTCCACGCCCTGACCTCCAACCGCATCGACCTCACCATCAACAGCCACGAAACCTCCATCTCCCACCAAGGCGTCATCAACAACCGCTGGGCCTTCCAAGCGACCTCGACACCCAACGAAGCGGACCGCTGGTACTGGAAGAAGGACCGGAGCACCGGTGGCGCTGTTCTCGAGAGCTCGAAGCGACACGGCACCACCTTGGCGCGGATGAAGGGCGATCTGCTGACGTTTGAGAAGGCTAGGTTATGTGTGGAGAGCTACGAGGAGATCATCGTGAGCGCTATAGCGATGGCGGAAGCAGCGAGGCGGCAGAAGCGGAAGAGCGATATCGCGGATATCGGGAGTGCGATTGGTGATTTTACCGGCTCTCACGGCGCGGAAGGTGGTTGCAGTGGGCAGTCGTACGGTCGAGTCGACCCTGCAGTTCGCAAGGATCTGAGCGATTGCTGTTGAGGCGTCGTGTGTCGTCCGTCGAATCTGCTTCTATGAGGATGTATGAATATCAATGTATACCAACGTGATTCGAGAGATGACACTTCGCCGATTGTACGTCCGATGTCTTCGACCACGTACAGAGGAACTGGGGTCTCGAGGCTCAAACAGCTGCTTCCGTACTATCGAGGCACCCAGCTCCCACTTCGCTGTAATCAACAGCAAACCTAAACCCTTCTTCCCAATGCATCCCCCAATACCCATCCCAAATCCTCCCCGTAACCTCCCCAACCGTTCCCTTGCCCACAGGACTTCCATCAATCCTCGTAATCGGCATCACACCCCCAGCAGTCGTACACACAAAGCACTCATCACACCTCCACGCCATTTCCACCGGCGAACCTCGCACCGCACCTCCACCCCTAGCCTTCTTGCAACCGAGAAAAACGCTCTTGCGCGTCACACCCTCCAGCACGCCCCGATCAGCAGTAAACACCACCCCCTCCTTAACAAACACAACATTAAACCCCGACCCCTTAGTAACACTCAAATCCCTATCCGTTAAGAACGGGGTACGTAGCCCCCCGATTACTCGCCTCTAGCATCCCGCGCGTCAAATCGCCCTATTGGAGATTCTTAACCGTAGGATCGAAAGACCCCGGAGGCGTCCTCCTCACCGTCCTCGCGATTATCGCATCGCCGCCTGTACGCTGCATTTCCGGCGCCATGACCCAGACGTAGGGGACGACGAATATGTAGAGGTTACTGTTCAGCTCGTCGGGATAAGAACTTGCCTTGGGCGACGCGCTCGCGGATGCCGACTAAACCTCTCGTAATCATGATTTGCACGAAGGCGTCGCGGATGCCGCTGCGGGCGACCATCTTGATTAATGTGCGCTTGAGCTTGGCTCTGCTTCGAAGCGAAGGAGGGAGTTTGAAGCGCATCTTGGCGCAGCTGGATTCTCTGCGGGTGAGGTGGTCGTCGAGGCGGAAGAAGCGGCCGTCCCGGACGGAGGGGACGTCGTAGGTCATGTCGCTATGCATCAAACCTTGGTCTATGAGGGGGATGCGGGCGGTGTGGAGGGGGATGGTTGAGCCTTCGACCCATGCGATGCTGGAGGAGAGGGGTTGGTGCTTTGCTTTAGGTTGCGAGGCGGGAGTGGTGGGCGGTGAAGATTGAGTCCATGGAAGACATGATGATCTGTGTTGTTGGAGATCTACTGCAAAGCCGGGGCGACAAGCTGGCTGTCAGGTCTTCGTCCCGAAGAGAAGTCGAGGCAAACAGTAAGTCAGCTAGAGGAGAGTGTTGGAGGAACGGTTATACGAGACTTCTGATCAGAGGTCTTTTCATATGTTGTTTCCTTCTGAGAGGTATCTTTCAGCTACTGGCGTGCGCCCTGAAGATTGCAATGTTTCGATATCCGTCCGATAGAGCAGGCTGAAACTAATGCGCCCCACCACAAGCTTTGGAGCTGACCAACAATCCGACCGTTGCCCGGTTTGGTCCAATGGTATTGGCGTCTGCCCTTGGCCTTTCGTGGGTTGCGGCGATCGGAGGGCTTGCCGTATGATCGACCGCCAACGTTTACGGCTAGACCACTCTCCGCGGTAGTGGAATCTGGCCACGCCTCTAGGCTCCTCCGCTGTTCGTACCTGTCGTCAAACATCACCCATACCGCTGCTGCGCCAGCCCCCTCAAGTACTCCATAGTCTTCCCCTCCTTCTTCCGATGCTCCGCCAACCTCTCCTCCCTCTCCGCCTCCCTCGCCCGCAAAATCTCGTCCTTCCTCAGCTCCCGCTCATTCTTCTTCCGCTCCCCAGCCTTCTTCTGGGCCTTGAAAGCATCCACCCCATCGTCGCCCATCAGATCGTTCTCGGCAACCTCTTCCGTGCCGGCGTCTTTCGAGTCCGCAAAAGCCTTGTTCGACACCGCAGCATCGCGTTTCTTCTCTAGCTGTCGCTCGCGGGAGCCGGGTTCTGCGCGTGGGACCAGTTCTTCGAGGTGGGCTTGCTGGGCTTTGCGGTCTTGTTTGCGGTTGTGGCGGAGGTCTGCGAGTTGGTTTGATCGGTCTTCTGAGGCTTGTTCGCGCTTGTATTGTAGGTCTCCGAAGGTGGGTACGGACGGCCCATATCGCGATCCTCCGGTAGTAGGAGCAGCAGGACCGAAACCATCGTCGTCTTCGTCGTCCTCGGAAGCGTTGCCATTGCCATTGGAAGTCGCTGGTAGCTTGGCACCACTTTTACCGATGGCCATACTACGAGGTGGGCTGGCCCTGGCAAATTCCTTGGACCTAGCATCTGCTCTCTGCTTCATCTGCGGGTCATAGTATCCTTCGGCCAGCTCACCGCGGTTCCACTTATTCAGAAAGCTCTTCCATCGGCCCTGGACTTCGCGATCATCTAGGTCCGCGATGTTGATCTCCTTCTGCAGGTCCAGGTACTCGGCGAACAGGGCACTGTAGGCATCGTAGTCGTGCCTATGCAAGTGAGGGCTCTTGAACGGCAGCTTCTCCTTCTTCTCATGATGCTTATGCTTCTGGCGGTGCGGCGACCGCGAGCGATGGCGCTTCACATCATTCCCGTCCTTGTCGCCACTGTCTCGACCTGTGGGAGATCGTGAACGTTTGCTGCGGTGTCGTGTGGTTGCTGTAGAGTCGTCCATGATGCAAGAAGAGGTAGAGTGCAGACTGGCCCTTAGAAGTCGTGGAAAGTTTGCTGCTTGCTCCTCGAATTCCAACCCCGCCAGCCCACCTGAGCATTTCACCTGACGACCAGTTGCTTTGCTGTTGCGCCAGCACATCCGATCACTTGCACCACGTACACTCCCTCTTTTGCTTCGTGCCCGAGCATTAAACTCTTGAGCTCTTCAACACACCACCGCACAAACCCCAACACTACAGTCAATATGGCAGGTAAGACACAACACCCTCGGCCCTCTCAAACACTGGCCTTGCATGCTATATGAGCCTCGCTAACCAGCTCTCAGACTTCGAAAGCATCGCCAGTCCGTCCCCCCAGACCCGGCCCTCAACGCGACCGATCTGACACGCCTCACAGAGCAGTTCGTCGAGTACTACTACAAGACCTTTGACGAGAACCGGAACAACCTCGCGCCCCTCTACGTACATCCTCCCCCTCCCCCAAATAAAACAAGAACATGCAAGAACACGGATGCAGATGCTGATGTTGTGGCAACAGAGAGATGAGTCCATGCTCACCTTCGAGGCGACACCGCTCCAAGGGACTGCGGCTATTGTTGCGAAACTTGTGGTACGTTAACCGCCAACAAACAACGGAGCTCCAGGGCGAGGAAGAGAGGTTGGAGTACGGTATGGCTGATCCATGTGTGTGTGGTGATATAGGAGCTGCCTTTCCAGCGGATCGAGCACCAAGTCGCGACCATCGATGCGCAACCGAGCAATACCACTGGAGGGATTATTGTGATTGTTAGTGGTGCGCTGCTCGTAAGTGCTCCACCACACCAGATCCTGCAGACCGGCCTTATTCTAGTCGAGAATACTAATGCGATATTTCAGGTCGAGGAGGAGAGACGGCCCATGAGCTACACCCAGACCTTCCAGCTGCTGCCCAACAACGAGGGAAGCTACTTCGTCTTCAACGACGTCTTTAGGCTGGTATACCCGGCTGCGTAGAGCAAGAACACGAACACCAGAGGCGGGGAAACGATATTCACGATCGTGAAGGCAGGGGTGGGGGTGGGGGTGGAGGCGTGTTTTCAAAAGTCAGAGCGGCATCGACTTGGAGTTGAGGGAGCACGAGACGGTTGTTTTTTGGGGGCGACGAAGCTTCGCATGAGCTAGCTAGCTGGGAGCCGAGATGAGTTCGTTTGGACAGTGTTGCTATCCACGATGTCCTACCTCATAGGTGTTTCGTTTGAGAGGAGAAATTGTCATCTGTAGCGTTTCGGTCCATGCCGCTCCAGCATATTTTCCTCCTGGACAGACTCACCAACACTACAGTCTGCAGACGACTACCGATCGTATAACCATATTGTGCGACTGTATCCCTCGTATCTACATTATACCACCATCGAAAGATCGTGGCGTAAATATGCATGCCACGTGCGTGCGCGTCAGCCACACCCTGAGACCCTAGTTCTACCTCAGCTAGTAGACAGCTGCGACGTCTCTTGGAAAACGAAAGCGCAAGAGTGGTCAGATGCGCTAGGCAATCGCTTTCTACATCTCAAACCTTCCCAGTTGCCTGCTACAATCCCCATCTTCCGTCCTCCCAATACTCCCAACATAAAGCAACACGCAAGTAACGACGATTGGAACTTCGCGACAACCCGAAACGAGCCTTGTCGCATCCCTGACAGCCGTCGGAACGTACACAGTACACAGCTGAGACGAGAGGAAGTCAATAAGGCTACACCACTATAACGTCGCGCGCAGCAACGACCGAAGAACACTCAAGAGGATTGATAGGGAGGCGTGCTTGGAACCCCATACACACACACCCTGCAGCGGTAGGCTGCCCCGAGCGACAACATGACGATCGCGGATGAGTTTAGGTCGCGCAACTTCAGTGAGTAGTGCTGCCTCCACCTCCAACAACACTACCGATCGCATACGGTATACTGACTGGGCTTCGCGCAGGTATCTACGGGCAATGGTGAGCACCGCGCGGGCAGCAATGAGTATGTCAGAGAAGTGGAAGCAAGGCTAATGTGTGTGGTGACATAGGACAGGAGTGCTCTGCATAGTCCTCTGCTTCGCCCTGGGCATCGCCAACTTCTTCAACTTCAACTTGATCATCATCTTTAGCGCTATATGCCTGTACGTTCCTCCTCACTCCCCTCCCACCCCCCTCCCTACCCCCAACTCGCCCTCGCTAACGCTCGTGCCCCAGCGTCTCCTCCTTCATAATCCTCTTCATAGAAATCCCCCTCCTCCTGCGCATCTGCCCCACCTCCGCCGGCTTCGACACCTTCATCCGCCGCTTCGAAACCAACTACATGCGCGCCGGAATCTACGGCATCATGTCGCTCGTCCAGTGGCTGTCGTTGGTAACGGGCCATACGACGAGCCTGATAGCGGCGGCGGTGGTGCTATTGGTGGCGAGCGCGATGTACCTGTTTGCGGGCGTGAAGGGGCAGGCGTTTGTGAATAGTAAGACGCTTGGGGGGCAGGGGGTTGCTCAGATGATCGTTTGAGAGGAAGCAAAGGTGAAGGGGGGGAAGAGTCAAGAAAGGGAAAGAGGAGGAGGAGGAGAGGTGTTGCTACGCCCAAAGGTGTGGTGTAGTGGAGAAGCCCCGCCTGGTGAGTTGAGCATGCCAGGATACGAGGAGAGGGGAATTGAGATATTCACGTGCATGTAATGAGCGCGGCGTCGGGAATCAGAGCGTGTAGTTCTAAGGTTATGGAATGTACGGCATATGAGTACTCATGATGCCTTCCTATATGCTGAAGTACAGTGCTAAGTTGAAGTGAGCGATTGAGAGTCCCGAAATGTTTCGTGAAAGTCGTAAAGCGTTTGTGTTGGTGGTCTCACTATGCTGAGCAGGAGACCGTCCGTCCTGATATTGGGCGCTCGCGTCAAAAGCATGTAGCACAGCTGCTTCCACATCCTGATCGGCAGCTCCAGCGAACACACGCTCGTGCGTAGTGAACACAGCATACCACCCAGCCCATCTTCCCTACAGCTGCTCACCCACTGACCGGTACCGTCACAATAAGCGTCCCCCTTAAAAACTCCAGCCCTCCAATCCCCGCCGGACGAGCCCTAACCAGCGCATCCCTCGCCACAATGCTCCTAAACGCGTCATCAGCCATAACCCCAAACGTCAACCCATCCCCACTGCGATCCCGACTCGCCTCCTCCTCTCCATCCCACTTCGGGGCGACGATAAAGCGGTCCAGACGAACTTCCTCCGAGTCGCCCCATCGAGGCGGGCCCGACGGGAACCGGAGCTTCGCTTCGCCGACGAAGTTGGTGGCGGGGGGGGGGGGGTCGCAGAGGTACATTCGGCGCCAGGAGGATTGTGCGGAGTGAGGGGTGAGGGGTTGGAGGAGTTCGCAGTCGAGCCTGATGGCGCGGGAAGGTTTGCGCCGTTTAGAACCGGTGGGAGGGCGGTGGAGGGGATGTTCTTGTTGGAGGGGGTTTAGTTGGACTTTGGGGTTTGATTTTTCGGGTAAGGAGGCTTGTTCATGGGGTCCGTGGGGGCGAATGAGGGTGTGGTTAGTTTTTGGGACGTCGTTAGTAGTTCGTATATGAGGCGCTGCATCGACGATGAAGAAGAGCTTGCGCTGGAGGGCGTGCGAGTCGGTTACGATGTCGCGGAAGCGGGTGGAGACGCGTTGGGCGGTGAGGATATCTCGTATTGGCAGGTGGACTAGGACGTGCTCGAGCAGTTCAGTCGTGTTAAAGACTGCCTGTTGGGCTGTCGTCTGTACTCCCTCGACTTCGGTAGCCGGCTGAGTGCTGTCGCTGTCTAGCCCAACGGTGAGGCGGCTCGCCTTCTGTAGTGCGGTTAGTGGATATGAGGCTGTGAAACGTGGAATGCACAACTTGTGGTCCCAAAGTATCATCTTGCGCTTTCCGTTTTTGCGGTAGCATGATGGCCTAGTTGTATCAGTCTATAGTTCTCATACTCTCGTGACTTGTGGTAGGTTGCAGTGCTGGTGTGCTGTAGATCCAAGGCACTGGAAGGATGTGAGGTAGAAGGAGAGGTTTGCGGTAGACTTCTGACCGTGACTAGATATACGCGTAAATAAAGGAACTCGAGCCCAGGTCCCTCAGATCGAACGCACAGGACGAGTCCTAACTTCTAAGCCTGTCCATAGATCGAAGAGTGGTGGGAGGGATCTGCTGCTGGCATCGGGGCTCTGGAGTACTTGACACGGTCGCTTCTTCTTGATCCTTGACATATATACCAGAAACACGACCGTCACACGAGCCATTGCCAACGACCGCCACGCCAGCCGTTGTTAAGCAATCGCATACCAGGAGCCAAACTAACACACTCCTCTATCAGACACCCGCAGCCATGGTAGGCAAGAAATCTGGGCGTGCCCTGCTTAGGGAAGAAGGTACGTCTCAGATAACTCCATTTCCCGCGCCATGTGTTTGGGCTCATGTCGACCGCCGCGTTTGCACACCGCCATCGTCAAACCCAAATGGCAACTTGCAGGAACGAACGCTGATTGACTTCCCTCAGGCTTGCAGCGCACGGACAATGATATGGAATTCACTAGCTGGCCGCAGGCCGTTATGATTAACCAGAAAAACTACTACACGTACGTTTGCTAAACACCTTCTGACCAACTTCTACTTCTTGGCGCGTCCACACCAACGAGCACCTTGCGCACCGGAGCACGATGGTGGGAAGAAACATTCTCGACGGATTGCGGAAGGGCAAGAAGGACGTCTATGCGCTCAATGTGCAATATGTCCGCAGGTACTGCTCATGGGTGGCGGGATTCAGGAAGTGTTCGGCGGCTCGCGTGAGTTCATGCTAACTTTTCTTTCATCATGACAGTGAGTTCCTCAAACGCGACGACCAAGTTCTTGCCCTCCGGCTTCAGCAGGAAGAACGGCTCAATGCTCGCAAGAAGGCAGCTGTCGACATTGACCGTGCACGTGCATACGGCAACCAGGATGGCGTGGCGTACGACCAGGATGCAGACCTTGACGAGGACGTCACGATGGATGATGCTATGGGCGAGAACTACGGCTCGAAGACCATTGTCATCGATATTGGGAGCCAGAATCTGCGACTTGGTCTTGCAACTGATGCGCTGCCGAAGACGGTGCCCATGGTCATCGCCAGGAAGGCGCCTCGGACTGAAACTGAAGACTGCGAGCCACGACCGAAGAGACTGAAGCTGGACGAAGATGCAGCCGCGGAGGAGCTGTTCGGAGAAGAGGTGAGGTGTGTTCTCCTGACTTCACTTGCCAATGCTGACTTCTTTGCAGTTCGCGAAAGAGTACAACAGCATGGCTGCGGACTTCAAGATATCACGAAGAGCGAACAAGCGTCGAGTACTGCCGAACTCTCGTGAGCTCGTGACGAAGTGGAACTCTACCAACCCACCGGACCTGATTTCAGAACACAACGACCCTTTACGAATCGACTGGACCGAGATACCAGCAGACGCTCGTAGTGCCCCAGACTACCTCATCGGCACTGCTGCTCTACGCATTCCCGAGAAGTCGAAACCACGATATCGCCTCCGCTGGCCACTCCAGCATGGTTGGCTCAACGAGCAAGATTACGATAGTCGCAACATGCTCTACCGTGACTTCTTCCTCATCATTGAAGAGAGCATCAAGATCGAGCTGGAGCTCACAAACAAGAGAGAGTGGAACCAGTACAACTGCGTCTTCATCATCCCCGATCTCTACGAAAAGCTGTTTGTCTCGAAGATCCTGGAAGAGCTGATTCGAGATTTCGGCTTCCCGAAGGTCTGCTTCATGCAAGAGTCCATCGCCGCAAGCTTTGGCGCGGGCTTCAGCACGGCTTGCATCGTCGATATGGGGGCACAAAAGACGAGCATCTGCTGCGTCGAGGACGGCATGTGCATCGAAGATTGCCGTGTCAACCTCAAATACGGCGGCTACGACGTCACAGACACCTTCGTCAGGATGATGCTGTTCGACAAATTCAACTACAGCGAGTTCAACCTGATGAAGCGGCACGACTTCCTGCTCGCCGAAGAGCTCAAGGAGAGATTCACCACCCTCTTTGACGACAACATCAGCGTCCAATTCGGCGACTTCCACCTCCGCGCCCACGGTCAAGAGACACGGAAATACTCCTTCAAAATCTACGACGAAGGCATGCTAGCACCCATGGGCTTCTTCCGCCCCTCCATCTTCTCCAACGCCTCCAAACTCGACGGCCGCCGCACCCTCATCCCGCCCTCCGTCGACCTCTACGACAACAAGCGCAACGACCCTCTCTCCATCGCCCAGCTTGCCGTCGTCTCCTACGCAGAGAAGAACATCCCCTCTGCCGTTACAGCCGCCCCCACCAAAATCTCTGCGCCCCTTTTGGGTACACCAATGCCACCCTCCAGCACCCCAAGCAAACCCAAACTCCCCTCCCACCTCAACGGCGCCGCGGACGACGGCACACCACAGACCTCAGTCGCCGGCTCCCCACCACCAGAAGACCTCGACGCCGATCCCTCCGCCGACCCCTTCAGCGTCACAGGCATTCAACCCGACACCGAGATCCTCGACCGCACCGTCCCGATTATGCCTTTGGATCAAGCAATCCTCACCTGCATCCATCAAGCCTCTGGCACGGACGAGCGTAAACGGCGCGACTTCCTCGGATCCATCATGCTCATAGGCGGGGCTTCGAAGACACCCAACATGGGAGGGTATCTTGAACAGAGGTTGCGGGCAGCGATGCCGCAGTACCCAAAGGAGATCCTCGTGGCGCCGCCGCCGAGGGAGCTGGATGCGAGTGTGATTGTGTGGAAGGGGGGAAGTGTGTTTGGGAAGTTGCGGATGACGAATGATAGTTGGATTGGGCAGGTGGAGTATGATCGGTTGGGGAGCCGGATATTGAATTATAAGTGTATGTGGCATTGGTAGGGGTGGGAGGAAGGACGAGTGTGAGTGAGGTAGCGATTATAGCTTGATTCGATGCGGTGTTGGCCACAGCTGGAGTTTACTACACGGGCACGGCAACGTGAGGGAATGGCATTCATGCGTCAACGCTGCAGTCACTTGGTATCGAGCAAGAATTGAAGATAGTACTTGTGTGGCAGACATGCGTCGATTCATCAATTGGTGTTACAGACGCTAAGGTACCCTAGAGATTGAGATTCCGCTCATCAACGCCCAACGCCTCAATCCACATCCATATCGCCACTTCCAAGACCGCTTTCCCCACCATGCTGCTCCTCAAACGCCTTCGTATCAGTAGTTGATGCACGATGCTGCTCCTTCGCAACCGCCTCGACCTGTGTCGCACTCCGTCGCACCTCCACGGCCGGCCGCTGCTGTAGGCGAGTCGCTGCATTACGCTGCGCCAACGCCACCGTCAAACGCGACGGTAGCAGCGGGGTCGTGGAGGAGGTCGTCGAACGAGAAGTCAAGCGGAGGGTTGAAGCTTGCATCAAATGCGCCATTCGTGAAGGGGAATGGCTCCAGACCGCCAGCAGAAAAGTCTTGTAGATAGTCTGGAGGTGGAGCGTCGTGATGTAGAGGAAAAGAGTCGTCCACCAGGAAGTCGTAGCTGGAGTGAGAGGGTTGGAGGTGGTAAGGTTGTTGCGCATGCGCTGCTGCTGCCTCGACCGACACGGCAGGTCGCACAACATTACGGCAGAATGTTGTGTCGGGTCGAGGAGCGAGAGCGCGGGCTTGGAGATTGAGGTTGGGAATTCGAAGGTGGGTGGGTTGATGGTGGAGGGGTAGGAGAGGTCGGGTTCTTCTTTGATGGTGACGTCTGTGTCGAAGAGGTCGTCATTTCTGTCGTCGGGGGTTGAGGGGCTGGCGCCGTAGTCGACGGAGTCGCGTGAGTCCATGAGCGAGGGTGCTGGTGTGTCGGCGCTGTGAAAGGATTAGTTGGGCTCGCTTAAAAATAGAGGCATGCATCATACCTGTCTTCGCCGGTGCTCAAGGTGACTTCCGGCAGAACGACGCTCGCGGGCAGAGGGCCATGCAGGTTGCGGTAGGCTTCGAGTTCTGCGTTGGCACGAGCCAGCTTGACAGCGAGCGAGTCGGTCTCTTGCCTCTTGCGCTCCCTGCTGTTGTGAGCAGCTGCTCGGTTACGCTTGATGCGCTCGATGCGACGCTGCTCCTTCTCGTCGTCCGTCTTGGCACGCTTACGCGGTGGGAGGGCGGTGGTGGGCTCAGGTAGTTGTTGTCCCCATGACTTCCGCTTCTTGGCCGGCTTCGAGTGAACGATGACCGGTGGCGGTGTGCTTTGTTGTTGTGAGGTGGTGTGAAAGGAAGCTGACGGCGACGAGGCATTCAGATCCTCGAGTTTGAGAAACGTGTTGTTATCCGCCATGTTGTCGAAGGTGATCTGTGGTAAGTAACGAGTTGAGGAAGTAGTAGTGGTCTCCATGGTGGGCTTGACTGCAGAGGGAAAGCTGCATATGGATGGACGACCAAAGTTGAGGACACGTAGATTTTGTGATCGAGGGTTCAGGCTGCCCTTTTTGAAAGAACACCTGGTCCGTAAGGAGCCACGGGACAAAGCCAGGAGGAAGGCGCAGCCGACCAATCGGGTGGAGCCGTCATTGTGAAACCAACTTTATGCACGTGAGATTTCGATGGACGCCGCCTGGATTCCACGATAACATTATGATGAAATCTAGGAGTCAGACCTCATCACTTTGACGCAGGAGATTCCTTCAGGAGCACTCGGTGGACTTGGGGCCTTGAGGCGACGATGATCCCGTCACCTTATATAACAGCCCCCTAACCTCCTGTTCACTGACGACCGCACCGGCTGAAGTCTGTCCCTATATTGCTCTCACACCATAAGGGTCTGAGGCTCACCTATGCCGCCTGTCTAGAACAAGCTTATGAACCACGTGCTGGGACGCGAACTATGAGCAAACCCGGACTTGGGAACAAGTCTAACTAAGGACAAATCACCTGGACCGAAGGCACCAGCATCAAGCAAACAGCATCAGGCACCCACCTAATTTGCAGCTCTTGTCTCAGAGTTGCACATTGATGTCTCTGGACTTTGCGGTGACCAGATTCGCATGTCTAAGGCAGATGTCCGACATGAATATTGCTATGAGTATGTGAGCAGACAGGTCTTGGTTGTTCTGTTGTTCATTGAGGCTACCACGCTGTCTCATGCAGCAACTACCTGACTTTGTGCAATCCATAACGCGCGTCCTGACCAGCTTGCTTTTGCCGGTTCGACGTTCTGGCACGTTCGCGACAGTGACAATCTGGAACCTGGCAGCCTCTTGAACATGGTCGCAGTCTCAGAACCAGCAAGCTTCAGCGGCACTTTGCAGGTGCATCGCGCTTGCTGACAACTTCAGCGTCGACAGCATTCACACAGGTGAATCAGAGACTGTAGAACAAAGCCTGGTTCGACACCATGTCTCGTCGTGCATGAGACACAAAGTCCTTCCCAGGCGAAAGCTAAGTTCCACATATAAGCAACATCTCCTATCGATCTTCGCTCCATGTACAATTCTTCCACTCTCGCAGCTCCTCAGACATGTCGATCCAGAAACATCAAGACTCTCTCGAGCTCATGGAAGCCATCGGGAATCACGGAGCAGTCAGCCCACACTACCACCCCCCTCCGCTTGCATTGTTACATGAAGGTATCCTGAGAATCAAGGAAACGCACACCTCCAGCTTCCCGCTCCACTACCCAGGCACGGACGAGCTTCAAGCAGATTCGGAGAGGCTGCTTGAGGACGTAGGACCGCAAGTCTGGCCAGACCCATCCATCGTTGACACGCGCATGTGGCTCGCTAATCCCCGCATTGACACTTTGCGCGGTCATTGGCATCGGCAGCTGGTGTATGCAAGGCCGGCAGATCGCAACCAGTGGGTGCTCATACTTCGTCAAGGCTTTTTGAGGATGTTACTGACTCTCGACAGGCTGCGCTATCATCTTTCACGTCTCATCTTCATCAAGTGCCGCACGTACGCAAATAGTCTAAAAGACAAGCGAGAACGCATCGCCAACAGAGCAGTAGTACCGGGCTCGGATGTGACGCCGAACGTTGACTCTTGTTGTCACAGTGCCGGAGATGATAGCGAGCCAGAGGTGAAGGTGAAGTCTGAGGCTGGGTCTGATCCAGAAGAGGATGATGACGAGTTTTATGGCGTGCCCGAGTTGTTCGATGAGCGGGCCCATGGATGGGGAGATGAAGGTGATCAGGGAGGTGGAAACGGTGAAAGCAACCCCCAGAAGAAGGATGATGGACACGGGGCAGAAGAAGGGGGAGGAGGAGAAGAAGAAGCAGAGTTCTTTGATCACGATGACAGTATGGACCGCTTTGAGGATGTCAACTGCGGAGTCGCTCTTGACCAGCAACATCGTGTGCCGGCTGCTGTGATGATCACGCCGCCGCAGGCTCTTGATGCTTCGCTTCCCGGCACTGCGCAAAGGAGAGCGACGGTGGATGGGATTAACCATCACCTCAACGGCTCTCCCATCGGATCCAGGCTACAAAATGGCATGCGCCGTCAATCCTTACATCCATCTGCAGCTTTGCCCTCTTCCAGTGGAGTGGACAGCCACATCACACCAGCACCGACACGGAAACGTCAAAGGTCCCCAGAGGTTGACGAAGGCAGCTTCATGCAACCGCCCTGGAAGATGTCACAGCCACGTCGTCCGTCGGAAATGCTCGCGGAGGGGTTGTTTCGAGGGATGTCCCTCGAACCCACGTCCAGCCCTGACTGTGGCGCACGAGATGCTACTGAAGAAGTTGAAGGCGCTTCAGAACTGCCAAATCCGTTCATGATGCTGCCGCCTCCGGCAAAACTTCCCAACCCAAGAGCCTCTATAACAAGCACGGCGCAGAGCTATTTTGGGCAGGCTGGATTTGCTACTTCGGGAATGCATTATCCAGAAACACCCGTCAAACAACAGGCTGCAGTCGACCAGCAACACACGCAACAGCCTGGCCCGCACGCCTTACCCAGCGCTCTACCACAGCAACCACAACCTCAGCCTACCACCTTCCATAAAGCATCGGCGACCTCTCTACCACCCAAAACTCTCAGACTGATCCTGACCAGCATCGCCGACGGCTATCAGAAATGCAGGGTCGTTGGTGTCGATACGGCTACCACTGTGGAGCAGCTCTTCGACAGCGTGCAAGCCACGGCAGACAGTTGGCTGGGAGGGCAGGAAGTCATCGAAGTTGAGATCCAGGCTATTTGGCGCTTTGACATTCGTCAAATTGGGGTTGAGAAGGGTGGTATGGCAGCCTGGGCGATGTGTATGAGAGAGATCGTGAGGATGGAAGGGGATGAGATTGAGATTCGTGCGAGAGTTGTGGTTTGAGGACGATTTGTGAGAGTGTTAGGTGGAGTGAGTTGACTGCGCTGGCGGCGAGCTTGGGACTGTATTGATAGGGAAGATCAGGTTTGAGGACATGTAGTCAATCCAGGAAGGTCAGGTAGGTCGCCTCTGCCAAAAGTCGCCGAAGTTCTCCCGTCACCTCCAACCCCCAACTCCAGCATGAGTTCTAAAGTACCGAGTCACACATCTATATCAATATGTTCTTGTTCCACTCCGCACAACAGCGATAACTCAACGGCAGTTACGCGACCATCATGATGGTTGGACTACTTACCTTATCACGACGCCTTACAGCGTGTTGTTTGGCCCTGGCACTGAGGCTCAGATCTGGTAGGCATGTCGGTGTCAAACAGACCTTCTGACATCTCATAGAGACGCCGTACTAAGCAGAACTACCTTGAATCGCGACACTGATCCAAGTGAACCAGATGCAGCGAGACAAAGGCGGTCTCGACACCTCCTTCTCCTGCTAGCTCTCGCGGAGGCAACAGGCTCACTAGAAGTATCTTCACAGCGGTGCTACTTCTCGACACAGCGAACAAAGCCTGTGCCGACACCTTCTCTCCTGTCCAAGACATGGAAGATATGTTACTTCAAGATCCATCACTTAAGTATGATGAACAATCTCTCTGATCTGATTTAGAAGCACAAGTTTCATTTCTCTTCCTCTCTTGCCACACCACTTGAGCACACTTCCTCCCTCCATTTCCATCATGCCGCTTTCAATCGTTGAGATGTCACTGGGTCTCACCCGCTCGTACGGGAACACGAGGAGAAACGCGAGGATCTCCAACTTTTCAGTGCTTGAGAAGCTGCACACCAGCATAATCAAATTCAAGAAAGACTACCACCTCCACGTCACAATGCCCGTGCCGTACGAGGAGGCCGAATTCAGCATTGCCTGTCAGGAGCTGTTCGAGAGAATCGGGCCTGACCTATGGCCAGATACCTCCGAGAAGCCCGCCTGGCTGGCTGAATCTGAGGCTGATGGTTTAGAAGGTCGCTGGCGTCGGCGCCTAGTGTACGCAAGGGCAGATGATTGCGCAATGTAAGCGGTGCCCCTGGTTTGTCGTGCTTCTGCTCTCTGACTTCCAACGCATAGATTACGCACATTGTTCGAAAAGCTCCTGTACGAAAAATGCCGAAAGTACCACAAATCGTGGACCAAGAAGAACCAGGCGGTAAGGACAGCAAACGGTCACAGTGCATCGTCAGCGGATTCGTGGCGGATGCCAGACGAAAGCGATGCGGGAACTTCAGATTCTGAAGAAGAAAGTGTGGTTTCTCCTCCACGCCGACGCAGCACGCTGGGTAGAGCAAGGTCGCGTTCCACCACCCGAAGGACTGCGGTGCCGGATGGCCCGAACAGTACTGAGGAGAGGCCGGAGGATCATGTCCGTGGTCTGGATGAGGCTCAAGCACGTCGTACAACACTAGCTCCGGCATCTCGTCCATCACTCTCAGGTCATGGCCCATTGCTAGTTCAGAACGCTACCACCGCCACTCCAGCTTGGAGTCAGAACAGCCGCCGCGGGAGCGTGCAACCTCATTCGGAACGTAAACACTTCGATACGCCACACATCAACCGTAACACCGGACTTGTAACGCCTGCGAAGTCCGGCAAACGGTCTTTCGCGGGCGACTCAGATGAACGCGACCAGACGCCCGGACCCGCCAGAAAGGTGCGCAGAAAAGAAACGGACGAGGAGGAGCTATCATCGCGTTTACCAGAGCAAGGTACCATCAGCCCCAGCTCTGGTCGTGTGGCGCCGGGACGCATTGAACACCACGTGTTTGGTCCGCGATATCCTGACCTGTATCGACCTACTCCGATGCGGCATTATCCCAGAATCGCGTCCAGTCCTGCCGCTCTTCCTGTTTCTCAACTTCGACCTCAGAGGTCGTTGCAGCAGATCGACTCCGCATCGGCTCAGTTTGTGTTCACGGCAAATGGTGCTTCTCTGGCACGACCACCACAGTTTGGCTCTAGTGCAACCACGCCGGCCGTTGCTCGACCTGGTACCTTGGGTATGGGTTCTAGTCGTGGCTATATCCAGTCCGGGGTGCAGCAGCGTATCAATGATGCAACAGCACCGGTGCCACCTCGTGCGATGGAGTCGACCAACCCTGCTCCACTTCCAAGCTCTCCAGGGAGTCTCGTCAAGCCAAACATTTCTGCTACCAACGCAACGAAGACGGGCCTGATACCAACTTGCTCCCAAATCCAAGCTCATGCCGCTTCCAACAACCAAACTGCAAACAGTCCGGCGGTCTCTCATCCTTTCACAACGACGATGCGTCAGATCATGCCCAATACGCCTGTGCTTGAAGCGTCAACCAGTTCTACGGCGATCTTTGAGCCTCCGATCCCTCTGCCCGGCTCAGAAGCAACCAACACAACGACAGCACAACCAGGAGAGCGAAGATCTAAGGCTCCTGCATTAGACTCTGAGGACGTACACATGGCAAGTGGTTGCAGTCACTATTGCCGGCTGCTTGTGCTATCTTGTCTGAACAGAATCCACGCTACAAGCAGCAGCAGGAGCAGACCAGCCTTCCGAAGGTGCAGCAAGAACAACGGCGTGCTTCAATGGACCTACCACCAAAGAAGACTTTCACATGGGATTTGGCTACCAATGGTTTTCGCACATCCATCTCCGCTCATACCGCCATGAGCGTCGGACAGCTTTTCGAAGTGATACAGGCACAGATAGACTTGTGCGGGAAAGGGCAGGTTGTGGCACTTGAGCTGCATCACAATTGGCGTCTGGCAGCTCTCGAAAACTTCTTTATTGGCAGCGAAAATCCAACGGCCTGGGAAAAATGCGTGGACAAGGTGACCAAAATTGTGGGCAAGCTTGAAGTCCACGCTCGAGTTGTCTTAAAGGAGTGAAGAATTCTTTTGGGGTCAGCAGAGGACAGTCACATGACTCGCACGGACAAAAGCTGAATCCCCGGCATCCCGACCGCACTTATGCGTGTAGATTACATCCAGTGTTGCGAGATATGTTTGTTGCACATGTGTGAGCGCACTCTCTTCCATACGAAGGCGGAAAGACGTAAGTATGTCCGAAGGCAAGAACATGGCTCATCACATACCGTACTCTTCCTTCCCGCCATTCACTCCAGGGCACTTTGTACGCCCCCTTATGCTGTGACTCCGTTTCCGCGACCGCGATCTGTGCTGACATAGTACAGCTGGCTGAGTATGCGACGCGAGACTCCAGAGTGTTCGAGGCGTTCCCGGCTGTAGGTCAAATTTGCAAACCCGTGCCAATGGCGGCTAGCCCTACCCGCGACCTCACAACGGATCCGACTTCTACGACACTGCCTGGAGACTTCACACGACCTCCTTCTTGCACAGGTTCGCTCTATTTGTGGTCTCACACTGGATCTGGCTACCGCCAAACTTCCATTTAAAGACCATGGCGACCTTCCCTCCGACTCGCCAGAGGTTACCCACCGTAGTCAGCCTCGAGAACTGGCCCAACTGACTGCTTCTGTGCTGTGTAAGGGCATCTGAGCTTGCGAGCAGCTGGTATACTTATTCAAAATTACTACTGATCAAAAGCTCTTAGCATGGACATGTCGCGAGGCCTCATCTTGGATGCAGCGCTCCAGCGTCCAGCCAGAGCTGCCGCGATGCGGTTATGCCAGTATTACCAGCACCAGTTTGTGCGACCGCGGTGCTGTTGCCTGCGCGTCGGCATATCCTAGATTTCGCTTGACATGGCTGTGTATCATTATTCCATACCAAGACTCTTGATCTGGTATACACAAGCCATCTGGCCACCAGTGTTGAACTTCCTTCCTAGTCCAATAGGCCAAGTCGAACGTCTATTCTGAGTGCGCTGAAGCCATCCATGTCCAGCAACTGCCACGACCGCTGTCTGGAACACTCTTCTCGGTGGCAACATTCGCCTCAATAGTAAGTCCGGTGCGCTATTTCGGGCCTCGACACACAGCAGCGAAGAAGGAAAACAAGGAGTGGCTCAACAACAGTCTCCATCCGGGTTCATCGTGTATATAAGAGTCAATTTTCCTTCTACTCATTCAATCTCCATCATCACAGACCAGCAGCTCCCTTACACAAGCACTAGCCTACAAAGCACTCACAGCTTGATCTCATTCCAAGAAGACAAACATCCAGCCGAAAACTTTCACTCACAACGACTACACCCGTCACCATGCCTAGCATTATCAGCATCGCCGGACTCCTCCCCTTCTTCCTCTCCGCCGTTGTGGCTCTCCCATCCCCGGCCTCTACCGTAAACCCTGTCCTCCAACGCCGCAACGGCTGCTACACCGGCGGCCTCCAATTCTCCGAGCTCCACGGCGATTCGGACACGTTTGACATGCAAGAAGTGCGCAACGACATTTTCACCACCTGCCAGCTCGCCGCGGGCATCAGCCTTGCTCCAGGCGCCGGCTGGTCCCACTGCAGCGAATGGGCCTTCAACCGCTACAGCTCATGTTACGAGGATTGCACTGAGGCCTGCAGCGGCGTTGGCGGTGGCGGCCGCGGCGCGGATTTGGCGATCGTGGGATGTACGGCGGGCTGCGACCCGAACTGCGGTGGATGGGAGACGGGGACGAACCATATCAACTGGTATATCAAGAATGATATGTCCACGGATGCGGCGATTGAGTTTGACAAGTGCAATGCGGCTTTGAACACAGAGCTTGGGAGGTGTTCTGAGGGCAGCGAGCAGGAGCATGAAGGGTGGTGGTATGTGATGGATCCTAACGATGGGACTTGCTCGGCTTAGACGGGGGATGAAGTGAGATGGTCGTGGTGGTGGTGGTGTTGGGAAAGGGTGTCGGAGCATTCTTCGCTGCTATGTTCTTTTTTGGATATATTTGAGGCTTACGTTTCGCGATTAATCGATTGCTTTTACTTACTTACCGAATGTACTTCGTTCAATTACTGTATGTCTATCAGGGTTAACCCCGTCCTCGCCTCGTTCTCTCCATCACCCTGCGCTCCATCTTTCTTCGTGTTGTGTCACTCGCGGCCCATGGACATTACAGATTAAGCCCAAGCGATGGATTGTGGACATGTTGGTGGCCCTCCCGCCGCCCCTTCCCCTCGGCCTCCCCTTCCTCTGAAGATTTCCTTGCAGAGACCCTTCGTACTCCTTGGTGGAGGTGCTGGCGGTCGGAGTCTGCGATATATCGATATGAGATCATAAATATAATTGGTCTGGGTGTGGAGATAGTGTCACTTCCGGTTGTCCTTTGAGCGATTATGACCATGCAGCTTTGTATCTGATATCTCACCCATGCAAGTAGTCTTCACGGAGCTCTGCCAACACAACGTCTTTGAGACAACATTTTTGACTCAACGCCGCCCAACGATCAAACCCGGTGATCACGTAGCTTCATCGGGCGTTATAGAAGGCAAAGCAGGAGACCGGAACGAAGTTGGAAGTGGCAGGCGACCGGGCAGAACAAGTGGCAGTCGCGGAAGTCAAAGTTCTCGAGACATTCGACTTTTCGATATGCTACTACGACAAGAAATCATCTCGAGGACTCCGTTGATAGGCGAGAGAAGAGAGGACATCGTTACCGGAGCGAGCCGACACAACGATCTCTTTTACGCCAGCGTTTTCTCGTGCAGCTGCACTGTGCTCGTTTTGCTCGGTAGCCTGGCGGTGACTCAGATCGTGTTGGCTCTTGCGCTGTGTTCTTATGCGTCCTCATAGACAGTGTTCGTACCATGATGGGCTGAGAGCCTCAGAGGCGGAGCTTTACTACTTACTAGTATTGACGACATGCTTCGTTTGACACTGTTTTTCGCGCTGGCGGCGGGCTATCCGCCATTGATGCAAGCTAGTTCAACAGTTGCTTGTTGCTATTGGCGAAAGGGAAACCTTCTTAATGCGACAGCACGCCTAGGGAATGAAGACTCTCCGTCCCGATGGCATATCTCGTGCTATCGTACAAACAGTTGCTTTGCTCAGCTGACCCTTTCGTTGTCCCACATTGACTCTGCCCGATTGCAACAGGCCCATCAAGATAATGCCCCTACTCGCTTGTTATCGTGTGCTCCCCCGTATGTCGTTCATCAGAGCGCTGCGCGTGCCTTGCATCTCGAACATGTCTGGCTATCTGTGATTATCCAGAGGTCGTGTTGCTTCAGTTTGTTCTCCGGCGTTACGTATGTCGCACATGCTGGACAGATCCCCTCATGCTTCTTGCAATAACCTGCTTTCCCTGCCTTTGCTGATTTGGACGAATCGCAGCGTGGACAATGGTGCTTGGAAGGCCATCTAGGCATTGCTGGATCATACGTTAACTTGGGATAACAGATTTGTAACCACTTGTACGTCACTGACTTACTTGCGGACGATCAGAGAGCTATTGTAGGCTAGAGGTTGTTAGAGGTTGGTGTTGTTCGAAAGTCTGGACCGAGTTTGGGAATCTTAGGCGCTCGATAGACTGATATACTGCGAGAAAAGGGCATAGTTTAGCATTGCGAACCTCCGATGTGAGCGGTGTAACATCTGGTGTGAGTGACTCAGTAGCCTGCGAAACGCCAGCACTGAGCACATCCATGTACGACTGCCGTGGTCAACTGAGCTGGAGGCTGGGGCGAAGTGATTGCTGGAGGAGGATGGTACCTGGCAGTGCCACTCCACTTGCGCATGAAACATGCACAACTTCGATCGTTGGCGCATGCCTCTGCGGACAAACGCTTGTAATAATGCGTACTATTGGACGTAGTAGACGCAGAGTGATCGTCGGTAGTGGCACGATTACCTCATGTCCCTCGTGTTACTCATGTCTTGTGTCGCTCATGGCTCGTGTCCCTCGAATCGTTCATGTCGTTCATGTTACTTATGCCGCTCGTGTCGCACCCATGTTGATGTCCCTCATGCTCCTTGTGTCTCTCGTATCGCTCGTGTCGCTCATGCCTCACTGTGCCCCCTGTGCCCTTCTTAGAGACTACAAAGCAATCGGAGCTTATCCAGTTCTTATTGCGGAAGGCAAGATTGTTGTCCTGCCCGCCTCCAACTGTTCCAAGTGTGACAAATGAGCTTTGCGTCGTACGAAAGGTTGAGGAAACTTGGTACGACAGCGTTGTGTAGCCACGGAGAAGAATGCATTGCTTGAGACTCTTGACAGACCGCAGGGCGACTGCGACTACTGTCTCATTCGTCATTTTCGAACTCATCAGGCTCGTAATCGCACCTCCCATTGTATGCCATGCCTGTGCCGTCTACCAGTCGGTCCAAGTAGGTGCCCGCGCAGCTGATCTGATCCTCTATACTACGCTCGGACGATACAAAAAGGTCATAGAAGCCATTGAGAAGATAAGTCTTTTCCTGCAGACATCGTCTTGCTTCTTCCTTCGAGTGACCGCCATCCAAGGAGTGCTTTTGTAAGGCACCGACGAACTCTTGTCGCATGGTTTTGTTCTCGTCGTACAGCTCGGGATAGTAGTCAACGTCTTGTATAAAGATCGGGTAGTCAAAAAGGTAGTAGAGCGGTCCAGTGTGAGCATGATCCCAGTCGAGTATGCCACTGAGCTTCGGTTCTTGTGCTCCATCTGATTGGATAAACAACAAGTTCTGAGCGTCAAAGTCGGCATGGATGAGACGGAACGGAGGCTGCAATAGTGCCGACGAAGAAGCTGCCTTTATGATGTCACTGGTCTGCCGATAGAGGTCCTTCAGCTCAGAATTGTCGACCTGGGTTTCATCTGTGAAGCTCGAAAGATACTCTGCAGCGGTGCTGAAAGGTCCTCGGGACTTCCCGTTCCAATACATAGGATACAGCGGCCCGATTCCATTGGGTTGCAGGGCGCCGACCTGGTCGAACTTGAGTGTTGCGAGCTTGCTGACCACCCTTGCGATCTGCCTTATCACCCCCTTCTTGTGTTCAGTCGAGAGATGAAACCACAACTTGCCAAGTGGCTTTCCAGGCAGCTGCTCCATAAGGACATAGGGTGCACCAACTGGATTGTTTTCTGAGAGGTCCGAAAACAGTATGCGTGGTACAGGAAGATCGCTGTGGGTCTTTACGTAGTTCATCGTAGCGATCACGCTTTGTGTGTGCTCGATGGGCTCAGCGCTCCGGGGGCATCTTGCGATACAGCTGCTTGGGAAATTCTCTCCGTCGGTTGGCGAATGCTGGTGCTCAAGATCAAGAATAAAGATTTCGTGGTAAGTGCCATTGCAGAGTTTCTTCGCATCTGTACAGTTCACATGGAGGGCCGCGGAAACTTGTCGTCTCAACTCGATGAGGTCTAGCTGAAGAGGTGGAATGGTGCTCGCTTCCGAGATGTCAGAGCCATCCTCAGACCGTAGAACGCTGTCTTTGAGGTCGGCCATGACTGTGTTTTTCCTTCGACGGGTCCAGCTATCCTCTCTGCATGATATTTAGTCCTTTGGCAAGTGTGCGCGTCAGTTCCGTTTGGTCTTTCAAGCGTTGAGCAGAGAGAAGGGAGTCATGGCCGCAGGTTCAACTACGGCTCTCCGGTCATCGTGGCACTACTCTGCCACTTTGTGGCACAAACTGCGTCATTATGTTGTACAACTGTCTCGGTGGAGCAGAGGTCAAGCTAGAGTATGTAGCGACACTCTATCCTTTATACGTGCTATCCGTATATTGATCATATCTCGACGCTCGTTGGACTTAGAGAATCCCTTGGTCGGCCGACCTCAATTCGTGCCACTTCATGGTTTTCACGTCGTGCATTAGTCCGTCTTTAATGCCATTAAACTTAGGTGAGTCCGTGAGCAATTTGGCTGTAGACTAAGCACTAAGTTCGCCATGGTAGTGTCTCATAGCGCGAGTTTCCAAGTGGCATCTATTGCTAGCGCGGCTAATAAAGGGATCTATAAGCGATAAAGGCCTAATCGAGCTTAGTTCTAGGTACTAGAGTATAGTAGTGTTTCTTAAGGTAGCCCTCCCCCTTACCTAGTACTACCTAACAAAGCTAGTACCTATTTTAGCCCGTAGTATAGCGCCTTATAAATCTCTATATACTAGCTACTAGCTCGGCCCGCTCGCGGTCGCTATACGCGCCGTTTACTCTAGCTATCTAATTAGATAGCGTCGAGCTAGGGAGAGAGCGACCTTAAGAAATACTACTATATATAAGTAGCGTATTCTCTTAACCTTAACCTTAACTATAAGAACTATTAACTTACTATAGCGTTATAATAAGTATTAACTTACTACTATACTAATAGTATTACTAACTAGATCTAAAATGTATATAATAAATAGCTTAGTTATATAATATATTATCTTTCTAGTAAGTTAACTAATATATTAGATATAATAAGAATTATTATCTCCTAACTCTTTAGTCTTAGAAGCTATATAGTATAACGCTAGGTAGAGCCTTTACGCCTATATAAAAGGGGATTCTTATTACGATCCTATAAGGTAGTAGTATTACGTAAGTACTTCTTTAAAGAGTAGGTAGTAGTAGGTGTTTAGGTAAGATAACTCGAATATACTATAAATAGTTATAGACCTTTTAGTAAGATTATAACATAAGTTAAATATAAGTATATCGAAGACATCCTTAGTTCCTATATACCTAAGTAATTATAAGTTACTCTATAGTACTCTCCTACTCTATTCTATAGAGCGAGTATAGAGTATAGAGTAAGTTAGTTACTCTATCGTCCTAGCTAAAGCTATAAGACGAAGTAGTCCTTATTCTACCCTAAACCCGCGTATTCTGTGTTATACTCGTAATAATTCTCTCTCCTATCGTAATATAGTATTAATTACTCTCGTCCTAATACTAAGTTATCGTTCTTTACGCTACTACTTATCCTTCTAGGTACTATCTAGTACTAAAATAGGAACCCTCTTATATATAGATATACTTTTCGTAAGGATAGATAACGTAGGCCTTTATAAGTAGTAGCGACTTATATAGACCTATAGTCTTGGCCTACATATAGCCGCGCTAGTCGACTTACTAAATATAAGGTACTTCCGGAAGCGTATACTAGGTATATCCTGTAGAACCTCGGGATACCTTAGTAGTAGGAGTCAATAGGATACTGCAACTCGCTTTCAAGTAGTCGATATATAAGTAACACACACCTACGAAGCGCGGATGTGGAGGTACGTTGATACGTTGAAGTTTAGGGTCGCGGACTAGCTTTACGCTAATTCCGCGCTAATTCGGCCATATCTCATATCTCATATCTCATTCACCGGACACTTCCAATATACACCAAACGTGTCGATCACCAGCCCAACGGCCAGCATCTATAGCCTGACATATGACCATACTCGAACCAGTGGCTGCTTCTAGGGCATGATGCAGCAATATCCCAGTCGTTTACCTTACCTTCGAGGGACCAACCCTATCACTGCAGAGCAGTGCCGCTCGGTCGTCTGGTCGAAGGCTCCCAAGGCGTAGCGCAGCATCTCAGCCATCGTCTGATCGCAGAGCCCGGAGCAGCTGCCGTCACCATGGCCGCAGCGATGGACCCCTGCTGTTGATCTGTCTCGCCAGGCAGACCTGCTTTCTAAGCGTCGAAAATTGGGCAATGGAACATACAGCACATTTTCCTGGCTGTATCATTATCCAGGTTACTTCATCTCCAATGTTGAAACTCTCTGAGCGCCGTCTAGCCTTCTATGCTCGCTTAAGAAAGACTTCATGGCACTCTCAGCGGTCTACGTACCAGAAGCCTTCATCGATCAGGGGTCAAAAGTATGCCTATGAGCTCGGTCGTGCGATAATTGGAGGACCTACACTTGAGCCACCTCCCCGAGCACTACAAGATGATCCGATGACTGATTCAGCTCAGAACATGGCAGCGCGATCTAGACTCCGGTTTGAAGCCGGGGTGGCTAGCGAGAGAGGTTGAGAGTTGCAAATCCGTGATGCTGCACGCAGGCTTCTGATCCGAGTGGTTCAAGCACGGCAAGGCTGTGTCTGCTCGGCTGATGGTAGTCTGGAGGCGTAGTGCATGCAGCGATGCGATCCTGGGCGGCATGAAGAACTATTCCTGTCAGTGATCTTGTTGGACTGGACTTTGTTGGACAAGGCCTCTGTCCGGTGGACTTAGGGTCCGCAGAGCCTCATTCTAGTGGTCTTGTTGGACTCTAGTAGCCGTAATAGGAAGGTGGAATCGAATTTTCCGCTAACAGTGAATGAAAGTAGTATACAGTAGTTATCTGGCTATTATAGAGGCTCTAGCTCGTCAAGCTCGTCCACCTGGTTGACCTGGTCAAAGGCCTGTTTAATAGGCTCCTTCTCACTCACTCCGAGCCACTGTTTAAGACACTGACAGGCCTCAATGATGTCCTCGTTTAGCCGGTTACGGCGGTCGGTTATCATGTCTTTTGCAGCACTAAACGAGCGCTCGTTATCATCACTCATCACCGGAATAGACAGCACGTCTAGGGCGAATTGAGCAAGCTCTGGTTCACCTTACCGTCGCTCAACGCTCGCATCGACCTTCCGAATGAGGCAACGCTCCAGTCCTTTGGACTACATTCACTTAGTCTGCTAGACACCAGCCTATCAGAGGCCTGCGTCTAGGTCCAACTGCTTGGCACCTCGGTGCCAAGCGTCAACAGCGTCCAGTCCAACAAGATCACTGATTCCTGTACAGCGGCACAGGTCTGGGATAGCCTTGTGGACTGGGTTGAACGGATGTAAGTCTTCCGTCGATTCCAATGCTCAGAGACATCAGTTTCTGGGCTTTGCCGACCGCAGCTGGCATATCTGTTCGCGTTATCGACGAAGTGCTTCCGAGCCTATATTATACCAAATCATTGCAGTATGGCTAGTATGGCGCCGGGACACCAATTTTGCGAGCATACCTGCCAAAGCTTAGCTCAACAGCTGAACAGGAGACTTACACGGAGCCTGGAGGAGATTGACTCACCGATGTGCTACGGGGGGGTCGCAAAAAGACTGACAATGGTCAGAGCGTACTTAAGGTACACTAGGCCTGTAGTGGGTTCCCGTCACCTAAGG
>JAWDJX010000030.1:0-20748 GCA_033117895.1 Extremus antarcticus
GGCGTATCCAGCGCATCAGAGACCGAAAGTCATCACCCATCGCAGCTCTCGTTCTCGAGCGGAAGGTCAGATACGCCGGCGACCAGATCCAGCACTGCGGACCAAGATCTCCATTTCTCCCAGAACAAAAACGACAAAACCTGGGCTCAGCTCGGTCCACCAGACCAGCAGGGATCGATTTCTCATGCCTTAACGGCCGTGTGGACACCGTGGGATGACCCCGGACAAGCACTCGCCACGTCTGTCAGTCACAAAACGCATGGGACTCCCGAACACTCAGAAACCTTCGCCAATGACTTTCATGATTGCTTCTCGTCGCGCAGTGAATTTAAAGAGCCGAATTTCATCTACCACGGAAGTCAGAGCAATCCCCACCAGCCGCAACACCACGTCGCGCCACCCTTTGGGTCTTTTGGTAGCGGCTTCCAAGAAAGCGATCCGTTCGATTTCGACTTCACAGCCCTCAACGAACAATGTGATTCTATGTCCGACATTTACAATATTGAACATGCCCAGCACGTCCCGAGCAATTCGAGTGCGTTGCACTCCCGGGGTGGGTTGTGGCAGGGACGTAACCCCGTTCGTACCGTAAAGTGCAACCCCGAGGCGCTCCGTCGCGATAATCCAGACCCCATTGAAAGACACGCGCTGTCGGTGAGCAGCGAGCAATCACATAGCGACCCTGCACTCGGCCAATTCAGTCTCAACACACCACCATGGCAGCCTTCACCGCCTATCGAGCGCCCACCCAGCCAACAGCTCAGTCCACGAACGCCCAAACAATCGTTATGGCCCAACGTCAGTAGCGTCTTGGTGGGTTCGATGCAGTCGCGCTAAGCGCACACATTTTCTACGGATCGCTAACAGTCATGCAGGAGAGGTGGGTGAAGTCCCAGGAGAAGCGAGACCGGCTATGTTCAGGTTCATCGTCCGCTTGCCTCGATGTCCTCTCCGAGTGTAACGAGGTGCGATCACTTTGGAGCCTCAACCTTAGCCGCGTGAGTCCCAACATAATCCTGTGCTCCGATCGACCGAATGACATTTACACCGAGGCGAAGTCCCGGCTGCGAAGCATGACGCTCGGGCAGCGGATGGACGTTGAAGGCATTCTGCTCAAGTTGGGCGTCGCGGAGTATCTCGCCATCTCCTTCGCCTTAGAAATGACGAGTCTGCAGCAGGACGTTGCCATCCGAAAGGGTCTGGGCATTTGGTCCAAGGCTGAAGCAATAGTGGACCATCGTCTCGAGGGACTGGCGCCTGGCACTCGGAGCCTATTAAATCATCTATGGTCTAACGACGACGAGGTGGGAAGCTTACGGGGACTCGCATGAATGAGGGGCAGATGCAAGGACAGCTATCTACCGAGACGAAATTCCCTGGAGCGATGGAGACACGATATACAATTTCTACTCGAGAACCACTCGCGGTGCTATGATAGGCCATCTTCGACCGCGGTGTTGGTGGCTGCTCATACTTTTTTGCAGGACCACTGATGCTGCGGCGAACACCGATGCGGTCTTGCCATTCGCTGTGTATTGCTGTCTTATCGATGCACCGTACGCCTTCGAGCAGAAACAGCTCTGCATCCTCCACTGGTACATGGTACAGGGATGGTGGTACACCACCAATGCGGATTTTTGCGATTGGCTGGCGTGGATGCAAAAGCGCCATGCTTTTGCAAAAGCATCTCTGTTTTTCGTGCCGCTGCGGCATCTACTTGCGCTAGCGCACACCTGCTATATCTTCCCGTCTTGGCGAGTACAGCCAACGACAGCGAAACGAGTTTCTCGCCACCAGCAGGTCTCACTGAAATCTTCTACTTCGCATGCGCGGACTTTCTGCATGCGCAAAAAACTGGCGCGCGCCAAACCGCCAAATCAGAAAATTGAAAGGGTGCTGCGTGCGCAAAATCAAAGCGCACGCGCTAAACCTGCAGACGCAGGTTTTAGCGCGCGCGAGGGGAAACAGATTTGCACACAGAGCGTGACTTCTACTTCGCGTACGCAGAAAGTCTGCGCACGCAAGAAATTGGCGCGCGCCGAACCTCGCAAAAGTTCCCGTAGAAACTTTATACTTTGTATATGTGGGATTTGCGTGCTCAGCAAATTTGCGCGCGCAGAACATTAACATGGGTTTTGTTCAATTTCGTGGTGGCAGTTGAATTAAGGTGGCGGGGAACCCGAAACTTACATAGAGTGGACTTCACCCCGCCTGTATTTCATTCAATACAATCTATGTGTTATGAATACAACCAAATTTTGTTCATACAATTGTAACAGGTTGGAAGGTCGCACGCGCAGAAACTTCGCACACGCCGAAATTGGGCCAAGAGGGGTTGCGAAAGAAGTGGGGCAACGTGCGTTAAATAAGTGGAATAAGTTTAGTGGCACTCCTCATACTGTACAGTCGAGACAGTATTGAGCTATGAATGCCTCCCCCATCCATCACGATATTTATCAACTTCGCGGGTGAACATTCGACAAGTGGAAAAATTCTCTCAATGCCTGCCATCGTCCATCTCACATGCACTCTCCAACCAAATCCCATAGAGCTCCATGACATCAGCCTGAGATCAAGCCCACGGTCTGCAAAATTATGCGCAAAGTCGAGCATGGCCTCCTCCGATATATTCGGCTTCCGCCGGGTTTCAAACGCCTACGGTTTCAGCATCCGCTTCCGTTGTCCTCCGCCGTTTTCGAATGCGGGGAAGGTGCTGGTCTTGAGGATGACGTTTGGTGTTGTAGTTGATCTCCTTACGGGCCTCGCCGCGGGACGGGTATCGAAAAGCCATTGGATCTAACCGTCCCATCTTGGGCTTTTGGGGTTCGGCGTCGGGTTCTGAATCCGAAATGCACAGCGGATCCTCTGTAACGGTTGTGAGTATTTGTACCAGGCCCTTCGAATTAAGACGACGTACCTGCGCTACCGGACTCGACGATGTCAGCATCTGCTACCATCGGCACGCGTACTTCAACCCGCGACAAAGTTTGCGAAGCCTGTATAGCTGGTCTTCTTCGGACAAGTTCGGAAGGAGATTGAAGTTCGTCTTCGTCATCGAAGTCTGGAAGAACCGCCGGCTTGTCCTCTTCCACTTTCGACGAATCTTCGCTCTGGCACGTGGGAGGCAGGCGGGCCGTCTGGGATACCAAAACTGATACCAAAGTATCGCCCGCCCATGTTCCGCAGACGTCTTTGGGACTCTGCCGGAGATGCAGGATCGACCGAACCACACGCTCCGCGGCACGAGCAGCCGGTGCGTCCGGTTTCAAGGCCTTCATCAAAGCAGCCCTCCGACACTCCGGACGCAGTCAGGCTCGCAAAAGTGTAGACTACAGCGTTAGACGTCACCCGCAGGACGAATATCTTCCAGCTGTTCGAAAACGGCCAAGAGTGACGCGAGGCGAGAACAGTACTTTGGACTCTCACACGGCGTCAGTCAAGCGCAACAAGGCGTGAAGTCGCCGAGTGTTGAGTTCATCTCGCGACTCTTGCCAGCGTTCAACAAGAATCTGATTGCGGAGGTCAAGATGGTCGAAAGTCTGATGGGCACGCTCTGCAATTGGGCTTTTTGACGAAGACCCGTCCTTGTCGACTTCGGCGAAGCAAATCTGGAGGTTCTCAGGTTGTAGCGTAGACATCATCCCTGGGCACAAGGGGTAGCTGTGCCTTTATTCTCAACTCTTCCACTGATCCCCGATCTTGAACCTCTCCATATGTTAGCAGGTTCTCGCAGCGTGCAGTCAAGGCTGTGTACAGAAAGTAATCGTTGTCGTTCCAAACTTCCGTGAGAAAGACTTCTTCGTCATGGTCTTTCAATTCCTCTGCAAGATTCAAGGTATGACAGCTATGCATGTGCAGTTTGTGTCGTCGCAACCGCAAAGAGATGGCTAGATCCCAGACTCCAGGTCTGGTGGAATGCGCGAAAAGGCGAGCTCTCGGCAAGTCCCGTCTACCGGGCGGCTCCAGCCCTCGCCGCGTTGCAATGGAACCGAGCATCAGCCCTAGCCCTATGGCTGCCTGAGGCCAGCAAATGCTGTGCGTGCGCGCTCGACATGCATAAGCGTTTACCGGCCTCGACCGCATGCTTATGAGATAGACGTGGCGCGTATGCGCTTCTGCCGCGTATGCGGTCAGCTCGTCCACAATGAGGTCAAAGCGGACCAATGGCGCAAGCGCACTTGACCTGCGTAAGCGCCGACAGCGCGTACGCGCTGTCGGTGCTCTTAGAGATGGGCTAGGATGTATGGGCGCGCGCGCGCCAGAACCGGACCTCATGTTCCGATGAAATGAATAGGGGGTGCAGATTTAGGCGTTAACAGCCGGGTTGGACCTTTCCGAGTCCGTTTAGCGAAGTCAGAGTTGCGGAACAGAATCATGCGCCGCAAAGCGAGGTGTTTACGACGCTTCTACCGAACGAAAGCGAAGTAATTCTACTGCTCAAATCTTTCGTAATGACATAGAGTCGTCGTCGAGTTACAGAGACTGCGTATAGTGACTGTGCTATGTTAAACCTAAGGCGAGCATCCGCTTGCGGATAACCTTGCGATGCATGCTGGCGAGACACTGCTGTTGCCTGGGAAACCGGGAAACACCGCAGTAGCAGGCGACGAACTTCAATCACTCCTCAAATACACATTATGGAATTCGCGCGCAACGGATATACACAACGAACAAGAACAACTCAAAGACACTGCGGTACTTTCCTGGTTCTTCAAGCAATACTGAAATGGTATCAATTACCTTCCAATCCCCTGCAACGCCACCCGTCCGATCTTCAGCACCTTCTATTGAAGAGCGGCGGACTATACGAATCCTGCATCCGGCATACAACGCGCCGAATAATGTCTTGCTTGAGCTACCTGCGACCGACGGATCTCAAGCGGACCATGGAATTCACGCCATGACTGTCCACGCCGCCTGCGCCATTATCGCCAACAACCGCTTCGATGGCCGACTCATCACTGCTTCGGGCAGTGTTGTTGCTCCTCTGAGGGAAGACGACGGCAGCGCTTGCCTTCCTGCTGGCGAATACTTCTTCGACGTACCTTCCGACCCGCAGTATGCCATCGTACCCAACTTTCGTGCATGGTCATTTCCACACAACGCCATCCCGACGCATTGGAAAGAGATTGCAAGCAGACATAACTCAAGCCGAGTGAATGTGCCGGCAGCTGCGCAGGTCTTCGCGCGCGACTCTGCCTGTCGGTTGACCGCTCATCAAGAGTCAAACGAGCTTGCGCACATTATTCCTGATAGCGAGACTGGGTGGTTCAGCATGAATGGCATGGGAAGGTACGGTATCAACAATGACAGTGGGCAACTGAAATCGGCGTGGAACATGATGCTCCTGAGAGCAGATGTTCATAATCTCTGGGATCGAAGGACCTTCACCATGGTACCCAAGTGGAGCACCGCGAGCGGTGGATCATGGACTCTGGTAGCACACTGCATCTCTATTTCGGACGAAATTCACACGATCTATCACAATCGGCCGCTGCTACCTGCGCTCGGCATTCCCGCTGCCTATTGGCTTGCTCGTTTCGCATGGGACATTTTCCCGAAATTGATCTCCTTTCTTACCGCCCGGCAGGCGCGGCGACTTGCAGTACGACGTGAGAACGGCCAGATTGAGGAGCGTGAGTATGACGCCGATGAATGCACCGAACTGTGTCAAGGACAAGGTCGGGGGCGCAGTGCTAGCCCCACAAAACGCCAAAGAGTTGCAGACGGCAGTGCTACACCTACGGATCGTGAATTGACGGTCTCCACCAGCATCGATTCTGGCGTATCACAGCTTGACGGATATGATTCGACAGACGACGGGATTGATTGGGTCGATGAGGAGCATGAATACGGCAACGATAACATTGGAACATATGACCTCTTTGGACAAGAACGTCGTCGAGAGCAGGGGTGCTTGTGGACTACTGAAAGACTGGACAATGGCGTCGGGGCCACTAGTGAGAGACGGGAATTGAAGCAGTCACCATACCGAGGTAGAAAAAGAAGGCGTGTATACGGCGAAGGCAGAAGGGCATCGTAGAGCGGGGGTTCTGGTCTCAACGCCCGAGGATCGAAGAGACGGATGTGTTGTTCAGGGTGGAACGAAAATAGAGGTTTCGTTCGAATGCGCCGTGACATTCAATCTGACCTTCCGGTGCTTCGTGAATCGCCCAATCTACTAAGCCCACAATGTGGTCGTGCTCCAAGTCGAGAAGAGCTTTGCGTTCGTTGACTCCAAGATCGAATGCCTCTGATGTGGTGATCTTAACAGCATACAAAGCGCGGTCTCTGCTGCGCTGGATCAACTTGACCGTTCCGGTTGTACCAGAGCCAACGGAAGAATGAATCTTATAATGTTCGCCCGACTTCCATTGCACGGTGGATTCCACCCAGTATCGTGTCGGGTTCCGCGCGTTCAGTATCCAACTGCAAGCGGAAATGGACTCCACTAACACCAGCGGCTTTGTCGGGGTTGTCGAGGAGGAGATCGCAAGATTCGGGGTCGCTCCCAAAGACAAACCCGGTGTGCAAGACTTTTGGGTGATTATGGAGGTCCAAACAGAAGTGTGAACGAGAATCGTCTCGAGAGGGCGTCCCTTCTCGGGTCTGCCGTTTCTGTCGTTTCTTCGCCGATGCGACCGCTTCATTACCCAGGAACGCCTTGTTGTGCGGTAAGTTGAATGCATTACAAGGATCGTCGATGGCTGCCACGATACAGACAGTAGTGCATATATCTATCGACATCGTGGGAGGTTTAGTGAGAACGTTCAGTTCACGGCAGGCGCGAAAAACATGTACCTACTTTTGATCTGCTTATGTATATCAATCCCACTGCATGATCATCGTCTTTGCGTTCGATAGACCTGACAGGTGCAGCTGCGCCTGCGCCGCGGCGCTAATCTACCCCACGGCCCGTTCAAGCCACGGCGCGTAAGTCACATCACATCACGTGGCGCGTGGGCTGCTCAACTCGGGCTTGATCTGGCCACCAATCCTCATCACTGACCTCTACAGTGGGAATATGTCGCTCAAGAACCAGCAGTCGTATTTAGATTCGACCGATCTCTTCCGCACACTCACCTCCATCGAAGCATCGGAAGGTCTCGAAGGCTTCCAGCGAACCGTGGTCGCTGATCCTCAAGCTATTCATCGCAGCAACTTTCTTGCCCTGACCAACGATCTCGACTTTTATGAATCGGTGCGGAAGCTCATTACGGACGAGACATATTGGAGGACAGAGGAACAACACTACAAAGATGTCCTGCAGCTTGTTCGTGACTACAACTCGCTAAAACAGGGGAAGGCCATCTCCCTCAAGGACTGCATCTGCCCCCCATCGTCCCTATAGGTCACTGTGGCGAGACCGGTTCTTTCGGCCAATAGTGCCAGCTCGCAGTCCGCGTAAGAGCAGTGCTCCGAGTAGCTAAAGTACCTACTGACAAGTTCCAGACAGCAAGGCGCCCAAGAAAACAGCATTCAACAAAGTGCAAAAGCGACGGCCTCGGAAGACAACCTCCACTATCCTCCTAGCTTCGGATACACCGGCGTCCCGAACTCGTAACAAATGCAAACTCAAGCAGGCAGGTGACGGTCGAGAGGGATGAACACTTGACATTACGGGAGATCCAACAAAGGCCAGGGATGCCTGGACACCTGCTCTCTCTAGTCAACAATGTTCACAGGCTGGCGTAGCAGAATCATGAGATGGCTGTTCGGACAGAGCGCAGGTGGAACAACGGGCCGCGATATCGTCACGACAGAAACGTTGGTCACACACGGCTGCATTGGATGGGGTTCCCAGGCAGTAAGCCGATGGACGTGGATCGGATAGCACTCACTCATTGTGGGATCAGGTCGGAAAGGCGACGGTGTCAAGACGCCATCGCAGTTATGGTAACAAATATCTCGTCATGCTCGATCGGCCCTCCCGCCGCGCAAGACGGTAATGTAGAGACGACGTTGTACCGTCCGAAGGCAATTCCTCGGTTGTATGGGGGCGGACGGAGACACGAATCCTTCTAAGCCCTTTCAATCATAAGCACTCCACCCTTCCTCATCTGGAACGCCACATCCTCGTCCATGCACTGAATGTACTCGCCATTCTCGATCTGTGACATAGATCCGCCGACATTAGCATCGATGAAGGTCCCGTAGCAGGTGGTCTTGAGTTGGAGTCGCTGCCACCCGAGTACTTGGGACAGCCGCCGGTGGACACCAATTGTGGCTGCGCAAAGCCAGAGCAAGCGAGCTCCTGCCACGGGAGCATCGTTGCCTCGAGGTCGGGTCGCTGTCGAGCCTGGGCCAACCCACGATTATCTGGTGTGCCACCACAATGGATGCGTTTCCTGCAAGGTACCAATTCAACTCGGGAGGGAGCAAATGCACTGCGCTAGTCATCGGGCGATGAAGCTGAAGTGGAAAAGAACCAATTTGACCTTGGACATAACAGCGAGCTGATGATTGATACTGATTGATACGCTCATGCATCGTGGAGCAGTGTGGTCGTAAACTTGCAGTAGATCAGCTACACTACATGTAAGAATTCAGATTTTCGATCTGGCCTGCTCCTCGGAAGTCCGTCTGGAACTGCTTGTTCGACTCGATAGCCTCTCCGAGGTGTGACAAAGACACTCGACAGCCTCCATATTCCGCCAAAGCCTGAGCTAAGGACACAGTATTCTTGATCTGGGACGCGCTCAAAGTCAGCTCAGCCTCATCAAGCACATGTGAATCTTACCTCTCGCCCATTGAGATTCGCCTTTGCGAGAATGGTGAGTTCTTTCGGACCGCACTCGGCACGACCTTCCGTCGTGCTTGCTCTTTCTAGGAAGTGCTTCCATACAGATTTTCGCGCGCTTTCTTCAAGCGCGTAATACCGCAGTGCGAGATGTATCCTACTAGCGATCGCTTCATCAATCGTCGCGACCCGATTTGTCGTGAGAAAAAGGATCCCGTCGTAATATTCGAGCTTGCGCAAGAACACACAAACTAGAGCATTGCGGTAGATATCGCTATTCGCGCGCTGCTCGACAAACACGTCCGCTTCATCCAAGAGAAGTGTTGCCTTCCAGTGTCTCGCTGTCTTGAAGATCTGAGACAGACTGGCCTCGAGCTCCTCAGTTTTGGTTCCTAGCTCTCCCGCGGATATCTTGATTAGTTAGCAGAGAACACAAAACAGCCGAGGGCAGAGGCATACCACGTAAAGCGGTCTTCGAAGATACTCAGACATGGCTTCAGCCGTCAGTGTTTTGCCGACACCGGGTGGCCCACTGTTTGGCACATCAGCAAGACCAGACATGATGCAAAGTTCGACGACTTACTGCAACAGTATGTTAAGTCCCTGCCCCTTTCCAGATATGAAGTCGTCAAAGCAGCTGTTGGAGTCCCGATGGAGATAAGACTCGCTAAGAGCTTGGATGAACCTTTTCTGCTTAGCAGGAATGGAGAGAGCGTCAAATGAAGCGGGCTCCCAGGTGATATCGCTGATCTTAGCAACGGCAAACTCGACTATGTCTTGTAAGCGTTTGCACGACCTACGAACCTAGTGATGGGTGGGATACGCACGCCACTGTTTGTCTTCCAAACTGAATCCTGGAACAGTTGGACTACACGCCAGTAAATCCGCTTCTTCTAAATCATCTGCTTCCACGTCTGCATTCCTGATGTCAGCCTTCTTTTCATCCGAGCGCACAACAACCATGCCGGGCCATCCATTCATCGGCTGTTCATCGACTTGGGGCTTCCCGTAATTCGGGTTGACATGATGAAAGTACGACACATCCACCATGATTCGGCTTTTGATAAATGTTCTGATGAGGCGTCCCTTGTCGTCTTTCCTAAATGCGTAACCTTCATAGTGCTTATGGTGGGCCGTTCCCATCAAGGTCAGAAATTTGCGACCGCAATCGATGAGGTGCTTCCTGACATCTGCTGCGTGTTGGTGATACTGCAGAGGAAATGCTGGAAGGAGCTCGATCCGTTTCGACCCACGAAACTTCTCGATGCCAAGTTCCACGGTCGCTTCTCCAAATATCTTTCCATCATTATCGAAACGGCGGCACTCGACATAAAAGTATTTGGTTCCGTTCGGACTTTGCTTTTCCTCACCGTGATTCATCCTAACACACATGGGCTCGTCCGTGCCGGTGCAGGTGGTGTATATCTCTGAATTCGGCTTGAAGAGTGTCCAAAGCAGATCGTATGTGATTTCATTGTTGCGAAGAAGTGAGTCGAGGCGTTGAGACGTTCGCGCATAAGTAGACTCGATGAAGTCGAGTAGAACTCTGAGATGTTCCGGCTGTCTGATTACGGCAGAATCTTTGCCAGTGCTGTACGCAGGTGTCTTGAGCTCGGGGAGGAAGCTGTACAGCAGGTTCGCCTCAATCTGTTTGGAGGATAAGCTCAATTCTGATGATGTGCCTCGTGAATAACCAGATATGTCTTACAGAAGGCTTGTCTTCTTGGAGACAGATGCTTCGGACGTCTCTCAAGACCACCCTCAGCATTTGACGAAGCTCAATGGACTTTACATCAATGTAGGACACTGGTGCCAGCGTCTTCTTGTCTGCAAGTCCAACTTCAGCAGTGGAATGTGTCTAACAATATACTTCCGCTTACCGATCCTTTCACGAACGACGAATATGTATTGGTCAAGTTCGTTGACGTTCACAGAAGGGAGCGGCTCAGCAAGTCTATAGCTGTACGATTTCTTGTCCCAGCTGTGGAACCACAATATTAGCACATGTCCATATAATTAATTTAAAGACTTACATCTCGTTCACTTTCTTGTAATCCAACTTCGAAGCACGCGGTCTAGCTGAGCCAGATCTGGAATCTTTCGACATCGGAGATATGGCATTGCCAGGCACTTCGTCAGCCACCTTGGAACCTGGTTTCGATGCCTGATCAATGGCACCATCTGCTTGGGGATCTTCCACCGCCGCCACAGAAGATTGGCCCTTCGAGGATGTCGTTGACTCGTCTTTCACAGCAGCAAGTATCTTCTGTAAGAGCTGAACGGCGTTGGTGCCATCTGTATAGTTCGAAAGGGTCGACTGGAGACCACGGACATTGTCCAGAACAGGGCTGCTCGGAGGTGTATTTGTTGTATTGGACGGTCCATTGTATGATGTCATAACGCTTTTAGGGTGAGGCATTCCGAATTCAGGAGCTCGTCAAGTGAGCGAGAGCAAACCTGCTGTTGAGGGTTTCTGGATGTGAAAGTCGAGAGTTCGAGAGATCGATAATGTCGCTCAACAAGCGTCAGTTGCTCATTCTTATACCTGACAGTGCATCACACTGTGCCGCAAAGTGTCCTGTATATTATCCCAATCCATTCGAAAATCTACACTGTTGATGCTAGTCTGCGCCAGTCTGATGGTTTCCAGATCTACAACCAACATGCAGCTATTGATACGATCAAGGTGGTGCATCAGTTGTGTGGAGATATTCGGAGTGCAATTCGGCGATACCAATTGCTTTCAACCACCTCGCGTAGACTGCAGAGGCCGGATGGCGCTTGCATGAGCCATGTAGTGCTGATGCAGGAAGTCCATCGAAATAGCGATCTGAAGACCCGATGCGTACAGAAGGAGCCTCCGGCGCAATGTGAAGCTCGAACTCTTGGGGAGCAGAGTTGGCTATCTCGGAAGCTCAACCAGAAAACGGATGCCTGATTGGGTGAAAAACGGACGCCAAGTGTTTCACTCTCCACCCTTTTCGCCGTCTTCGCTTTTGCCCCTATTTTCCCCGTTTTTCCTCAATTTTTGCTTCTTGATCTCGAACGAATCCTATCTTTCTTGGAATACCTGAGTCCATTGCCCTTAGAAATCTTTCCATCGTAGCAATGGATGCACCCTATATCACATTCTATACGCCCACTAAGAGAGAGTTCCGCCACACTGCCGGGTATGATGAGGTCACGATTACGGAACTTGAATTACTTCTTCGACAAGGCCGCGAGGCTGTTGTTTCGCTGGAAGGCGAGCTGATGAAAAGACAGCCCGCAAGGACTATAGATCAGTCTGCCAACGTTAGCGAGTGCTGCCAGCGGCTCCATAACGCCGGTAGGGAGCTTGGAGTCGTGGAACATTTGGAGGGCAGAGCAATCAAACAAGTGGATGATGCTGTTAACATCCTCACCAGCTTGCAAACAAGTCCGTCGTCTAAGACATATCAATCCTTCCTTTACGACGTCCTCCGCCATTGCGGTGAAGGCTTGGTCCTTCTCTGCGCCGCAAGCTTGGGAAAGAAAAGAGTTGTTGACTTAGGCTCGAAAGACCGGGTGAGCCTTCTCGCATATCTGAGGGCAACCCAAATCTCTCTTGATGTCCCTATTCTGAAGCCACTCGCTCAAGAATATGGCATACCGTCCTTTACGAGTACGTATATCATTGATGTTGGGGTATCAGGCGTCTGACGTGATATAGGTCCGCAACTCGCACACATACCGGCGCAATCCCGAAAACGCGCTGGACATGCAAGTCTTACAGCAGATGCTGTCGAGCAAACAGTCACAATGCAGACGGACCAAACTGCAGATCGGCATAAAGCCCTTGTAGAAACCAGTATTTCCATAGGAGATGGCCGCTCAACAGGTAAAATTTCCTGACCTCATATTTATGAACTGGGCTCATACTCACGTATGAATAGATTCACTTACTGGAGAAGTGTACGATCTGCAAGTTGAAGACGCACAGCTGGCTGTGACTTCCAATCAGATACAGGGTCAGATCTGGATGACAAGTCCCTACAACCAGAGATCTTCGCCATTCATCACGATATCAATCTCTAGGTACTTAGGAGCTCAATTTGCTGCACGACGCAAACAGATCATGTAATGGCCAACGCAGAAAGAAGTTACCTCTTCGCACATATGTACGCTATGCGGGTTGTACCTATGCAATAGTACCACCATTCTTTCTTCCACGGTATCATTATCAAATTCCCAGCTTCTTCTGTCCCAACACCATCAACGTATTGTTTGGAATTGTCCATGATCTGGATTGCACCTTGGTTGCTCCGGACGTCCACTACCACAACCACTGTGTGCTCCGGAGGGTTCATCCTGACGTCCTTCGAAGGACTTATCCACGATGGAAGGTCGCAGTCGCCGCACTTGGTCTGATAAATCTTCAATCCCCGCTGACCCTCGTCACTTGGAAAGTTTCACGTACCTCTTCCTCGCATTTCTTCGTAAGCTCATCGTCGGTGGTAGTGTGCAGTCGTATTTTGGACGCCATTGCCGACCCAAGTCAGGTCCGCGAAGAAGTGGTCTCAGAGGCTCTTCCTACTGCTGTCGCGCAGAGATATGGGGGAGATGTGTCGATCCACTGTCAGTCTGACAACATGGATGCGAAGCCCGACGAGAAGAATACTGACTGCATATTCAGTAAGGGAGCTCCTAGTGACAGGAACACAGTGGCCTCACCTCCGACGCTCGATAGATGACTTCTTGGACGTAATGATCTGTTCGGCCGAGTGTAGTAATATCTCAAGATGAAAGTAGAACCGGTAGAGAAGGTAGCAACAGATGAACCCAACCAGAAAACTTCGTGACAGGCTGTGGCAACGCTGCGAAGGTGTGACTGCAGTCGCTACACTTTGACTGCGCCGATGTTGACGCCCGACGAAAGCGCGGTTGCCCCACGTTTAGCGTCTTGCACAATGATGTAACCAGTCCTTTCGGCACTTTGCACTAATCACGGCGCCGCCAAGCCAAATGTAACCGGCAAATCCGATGTTTTACCACTAAGGTCACGAGGCCGAGTCAGCCTGCCCTCAACGGAGGCAAGCACTAAGATTTCCGGGAAAAATATTTGAGATATTGTCCAGAAAGAACGAACTTTTTCGTCAAAGTTTCTGTCACACCCCTTCCTCTCCACTCATCCTCAGCTAGCTAAATCCCACACAATTGGCGAAGTATTAAACCAAACACGTTCCTTTGTAATCCTTGTTATATGTAGCTCTTGTTTCGATCGAAAGCCCGAAGGCGACGGAAACCCTCGAAGGGCAATGGATCAGTCAGTCACTCAGCCCTCGTCCATGATGACGGAACCGGAAGTGGTCGAGTATCATCACTATTGCCCGCCAGGGGTTACGAAAGTTCTCGCATCGGGAAGCAGTGCTTTCATTGGAGTGGTCGACGATTCGACCATCCTGAAGTACCCTCTGAAACCGGGCGGTGACAGGAGTCGACTGGAGACGGAACACCAAATTCTCACAGTAGTGGGGAAACATCCTAGGATCATATCGTGCAAAGGCTTTACTGATGTGGGCCTATACCTCGAGCGTGCGAGATACGGCACAATACACTGGTACCTGACCGAATCGGATTATTCAACTCCTACTCTCCAGCAGCGCATTGTCTGGTGTCGAGAGTTAACAGAGGCCGTCGAGCACGTACATTCCAAGAGTGTTATCCACTGCGACATCCAGCCCACCAATGTTCTCGTGGACGAAACATTTCATATGAAGCTTGCCGACTTTCAGGGCAACTATCTCTCGAAGGATGGAAAGGTCATCCTGACAGGCTGGAGTGGCGAACCATGCAGATATTTCTGTCCTCGAACGGATGAATTTCTGGCCGATTTCAGGACTGATCTGTTCGCGCTTGGGTCTACCATCTACTTCATTATGACCGGCCATGAAGTATTCCCAGACATCATCAACGGACAGGAAGGCTGGGAGGAACGGGTCAGGTCTCGTTTTGAGCATGGTCATTTCCCCCTTGATTCGCATTTGTGTGAGGCCATAACGCGGAAATGCTGGGAATGCAAATATAGCTCTGCGAGTGAGGTTCTCAGCGACTTCAAAGCTGTCGAGCGAGGACTGATGTAATCATTGTTGAATAAAAGAGTAAATGGAGAGTACTCGCAGCACAAGTAGCTTCGGCAATAGCAGCATTTGCTCTAGATGGCAGTAGGAAGTAACGGCGCGTTAAGCTACACACTCCTCTTCTGGTTGCAAAGAACACTTGTGTCCTGGCACACTCAGATCGTTGCCCGAGCAACATCCACGAAGTGACAACGGGGTCAGCTCAGCATTTCGGACACACATGTCCAGGAGCCCTTATCAAGCTGGTTCCAGTGTATACGTCCTTGTACCCTGTGTGCTCTCTTTGGTTACAAGTTATGAGCGCAACGACCTCCTTTTCGTGCTTTGGCGTGGCAGTACAATTCTGCCATTTGGTCTTTGTGATACGCCGCTCACAGCCACAAGGCATGATAGTGACTCGTTCGTTGGATTGGAGTGACTACTAATATGCACAGTCAGCGTACTATAAGACAAATGGCATCGTGAACATCCTGTCATACGCACAAGCGTACTTGCGACTACGCAAGATGAGGGACCGATAAGAGTTGAGGACGTGGAGTGAGTTGTAGTGTCGATTGACGTCGTGCGTCTTGAGGTCTTGAGGTCTTGAGATCGAGGTCTTGAAGTGAGCTCGACAGCAAGCTTATATAGGCCCTCACAATGCATATGCCTACGCTGCTCGTTGCTGCACGGCTGCATTCATTATCCTCTGCTTGTAGGAGCGTGTGTGCAGGCAGCAATGTTCTGTAGTAGATACTGTTCAATCGCCTTCGTATCTTACTGTTTGGGAAGGCTGTTTTGGGCACAATGAGGGGAAGATACAGATCTTGCCCACATCTTCGTTATTTTTAGAGTTATTCCCTTTTTACCCTGATTTTCCGGATTTATCTTCCCCCTTCCCGTGCGCAATCTTCGTGTGCTAGGCATGAGGCAAGTGAATTCGGCATAAGAGCGTTTATGGACAACGAAGTCCGTTAACCTTTTCTCGTCGCAGTTATGGAAGGCCACGCGTTTGGATTTCATAGACTCATTCCTACCTCCAACTGTCTTGTATCGGAAAACGTGCCTTGGTGCTGTGGGGTTTGCTGCCTAAGACACATGCAGATCCCTTGGATGCACGATGCCGTTTACGGTATGAGGCGACTTCACGGGTAGCTCCGCAGTGACGCGTCGCAACCGGACAACATTCCTCGATCCACTACAGTGTCTTGCCCAACAAGCCAATTCTGCCACCCTTTCGGCATCGGTCTACCCTCCATACCGTATGACATCCCTTTGGATCATCAATCAATCAATCAATCATCCGCCGTCCTACTATGGCAAGCAGACGCCCTTTCTCCCACAATGCTGGAACCGAGCACAAGGATATCCACTCTCTAGCTATCAACAACACGCTCTTTCATCGATTATCTACCAGGCTAGCCCTGCAGACTCTAGGACGGTTCCACAGATCAGACGGACTCTGCACCCCAATTTCAAAACGCCAAATTGTGAAAACAGGGCGTCGAGTCCAGTTGACAGAAGCAGTCACTATGAGATTCGTCGCTGAACATACATCAGTTCCAGTGCCCAAAGTCTACTGCTCATTCGTGCACAAAGACCGTACTTTTATATATCTCCAGCATCAATATGCTCCAGACTGCATTTACAACATGGACGACTCTGGTTTTGCTGTTGGAGAGTCTCAGTCGTCAAGAGCCCTTGTCAATATTCGCGACAAATCGAGTTGGAAGGTAGTTTCGGGTCGACAAGAGTGGATAACTGCGATCGAGTGCATCAGCGCCAGCGGCAGAGCTATTCCGCCGCTGACCTCCCCCTGGTGGGAAGACTGGTGATTTGGCAATATCCCTGCAACGAGCCGCAGCGAGATGGCGGTCAGCCGCACAGCTGCTGGTACCATCAATGACGGTTGCAACTCCGCCATTGCCGCCTGTAGCGCAGGCTTCAGAAAGGCCGATGTGCTGAGGCACGGATTCGAAGTGATCGCCTTCAACGCTTCTGGGTGCTCATTCAAGATGCCAAGCTCGCAGGAGTCCGAAAACCGATGATCTCCTATCACGAAGATGAACATGGCTTGCGGAGAAGCGTCTTTCAGGAGCGGTGTCTCCGGCGTGGACATGTCTCTGGCGCTTGCACAGCTCGGTTCGGTGTCGGCGCTTGTGGCAGGGAGATCGATCAGAGTCTCGTCACGTGATTCGTTGGCTGTCTCATGGTCGTCAATCTCGTGCTCATAGGCTTCGTGAGAAATCGCGTCAAGGAAGAAAGAGTCGTTTGATGCGGCCATTGCTTTCTGGTGTAGTCGAGGTGTTCCTGGGATTGACTTGATGAAATGCGAGAGGGAAGTGCGGAAGTGGAAAGCTGGTGGAGGAGAAGAAGCAGAGACGCACCTGTCTTATATGGAGGCAGCAGGCGGCACCATGTGACATCGGACAACATTCGAGCGCTGCCGCAGGTCCTTTGCCCCCACGACGACAGGATTCAATCAATCTCCAGGCAGACATGGCGGCGTTTCTATCTTTGAGTTCGCCTCAGGACAGGTGTTGCGCATGAGCCACATACACCCTCACCAACGCCTTTTCGCCACTCATTCAAGTCAACATGCCTGCAGGGACAGGGCGCAGTGGATCACCAAACGACTTCCGGCCACCAATGATATAGCTGCCAACGGTGTTCCTCGATATGTTTTCTCCATACAACACGTTGCCTCAGCTGGACCGCACAACGTCGAGGCGCCGCTGCGATGTTTCGTGGCAGTGAAGCTCCCCTTATCTACTGGTACCTGCGTGGTCCTCTGGAATTGACTGTTGGAAGTCCTTTGGAACTCCGACAGAGTCGTAAGCCAGCCTGCAGTGCCCCAGTGCTTCAAGCTTATCACACCAATCAAGGCCCTTCGAAGACACAGGGCAGGTTCCTCATCTGTGTGCGTGCGCTGCAGCGCTGGCATGACTGGCAATGAGGCGCTGAATCAAGTTTTATCACCTCTGCAGCGATGCCTGCAGGCCGGTGGAACACCACAAGGCTTCAGACTCTGCGGCTGCACGTTCCAGAACCTGTCGCGTATATTGCGAAGGCAGGCATCGACATCCCTGAAGTCTCGCCATCAAGAGGTTTAAGCCTCTCTTGCCGTCCTCACCAACTACAACTCTCGTCCAATGGTACAATACCGTGCATGTGCTGCCATGTGCTTGTCGAGTATCGACCACGGGCATGGCACAAGTCGTTACCGCCGCAACTGCCTGCTCCTGATCCTGGGGAGTGTCACGATTGAGTTGAAAGATCGGTCAACAGAGTCGGCTACTATTCATCTCTCTGCGCTATGGAAATCCTGTGCCATCAGCCATGCTGCAGTCATCGCAGGGGCTCCGTAGCCGATGTTGGCCTTGGCGCTGTGGTTTCACAGCAGGTATAAAGTCAGGGGGGCGTCAGCTCTTTCTCAAGAGATGCATATCACTTTCAGCACCAGTTAACCATCTCGATCTTATTGTCCACTGGTACAGTCAACGGCTGAGTCTTCTCCAAGCCCAAATCTCGGCGATCACGACGCGTTCCAAGATGTCTTCCGCCCTCTCAAATATGAGCACGATTTATGACGGGAGACCCAACTTGGCACAATGCCAGCACCTGGATGCTGTTGTGGCTGGAGACCAATTGTGCAAGGGCTACAGCATTGCAGCAGTGGGCTATTGTCCACGCACCGTCAGCTACTCATGGGAAGTCCAACTTCGGAATGCTTCCTCGCGCATATCGATTCGCGAGTTCGCGTTTCATTTCGACACGATGAAGCCGTGGATGAAGAGGCTGGAGATCCCGATAGCTGGAGACGGTCTCGTAGTATTCTGGGAGGATATATGGATCTCGGCCAAGAGGGTCGTACCAGCAGAGGTCTTGGAGTTTTGGGACGATGCTTTCGATCATCTGGATGTTGAACAGTGCGTCATCCGCGCGAGAAGAATCGACACTGATGCTGACCGTGCTCACAGATCCGAGATCACGATTGAAACCGGGATCTTAGCATTTGCTGAGAGCGTAATGCGTGTTCAGAACAGGTCAAACGGGCAATGATGCGCTTGGCAAGGGCCGCGATGGTCGAGAAATAAGGCACCCGAAAAGAGGATGCAATGACGGACAACCATGCGGGGGCATCCGATTCCGTTCGTGAGAGGGTACGTACCGGCATAGATTTTGGACTACAGTAGCAATACCAATAATGATCAGTCCCTAACTCGTCTTACGAAAGCAAGACTCCTCCTTTCCGCCATCATGACACAGTGACAGCTGAAAACCATATCCTGCCAAACTCATCTACCCCACTAACCCCCGACTCTTGTCATGCTGCAATCGACAAGCTGCCCGCTCCCTCGATCGCCCGCCTGTCACAACGCAGTCGAGACATAACCCTGCCCTGCTGGCGTACACCACGCTCCGAGCCCCCACGAACTTGCCTTGGAGATTGAGTCCCGCCTGCCGGCATCCGCATGGATCCTTGCCCTGCAACAGATGCCGCGGTTCCTCGAACCCCTCCAACTCCTTCAAGATGCCCTCAACGCTGCTTTCACGACTCATTCTTCCCAGTGGCCACAGTCCCCGATCGCAGACGTGTCGCGCCCATGCCAATCCGATCTCGCTCCGGATACCGATGCTTAGCGTCGACAATGCGCCGGTCGCAGACTGGACGATCTCGTTGACCTCCGATACCATGCTCGCCCGCCGTAGCTCGAGATAGACTATCTCCTCGTCAGTCAAGTCCCAAAAGTCCTATGCCGCCCCCTACCTAGGAAATCCGGTGCTAGTCCCTCTCCATACTTGAAAGGCCCGATGTGAAGCCGGATCAAGTCGAAGGAGATTCGCGAGTATTCCGTATACGCATCCAACATTTGGGCCGCTATCAACAGCTCCTTGAGATCTGGGATCGAGGCTCTCTTGCGCGCTTGGCGAAGCCAGTTTATACTCCACGGTCGCAGCGCGTTCGTGAATTCGTACCTCTCGCTCAACGTGCCAATTTCGACCAACTCGCGAGCCCCTGGCACCGTATCATCCATATTGGAACGGAAGTGGATCGCCTCACATATCGTCTTCATGGCTGGGGCTGTACATGGCCCCTCGTCCGCCAACTCGAGGTGATGAAGCTGACCGGCCTTCAACTTTAACCAAGACCGAAAGCGACTCTTCTCTGCCAGCACTGCCGACGCCGCGCCGACAATGTGACTCTGAACCCGCAACTTGACTGCGCTACCCCCTTGGCCTAACGTGAGTAGGGTGTCTCCGTTGGGATCGACTTCGATCTCCTCGGGCGGGCAATCCACCTCAGTAGCTGCATCTGGTACCCTATTCTGTAGCCCAGTCGTCTGGGCGGTATCGAGCGCAGCTAAGGCATCTTCGGAAGCCGTCGTGGACCTTGCTAGACCGGGTTCCTCGATAGCATCAAACGGACTTCTCGGCAGATTGTTAGGTGGCGTTACACCGTGGAAGTCTCCGGAGGGTGTACTAGGCTCTGCGAGTGGATCTGCCATGTCGTCCCAGTACTTCACTCGACTGTATAAGTCCTTTGGCTCTGTACGTACCGGAAGAGATAGGCAGGGCACGGAGATGTCGTCGCCTCGCAAGTCAGCAGGCTGAGCTGTGGCAGGGTCATCGGCAGTTTCGTTGAAGAACGACGGTGTTGTCACCACTCTTGTCTTCAATACCCTTCTACCCATCTCGTTCTGCTAGCGATATCAAACGATGCGCTGTTTGAGTCGGAATAGGAGCTGGGTTTGCGCATAGGGTCGGAGGGTTGCCGCGCTTTTGTAACCGCGACGGTTTAAGTTCGTGGTGAACCATGGTTCTGACAAGGGCGATAGGCGGGGTTAACAACCCCCTCACAAGGGGCGTGACGTTCAAGTTCGTGGTGAACCATGGCTCTGACAAGGGCGATAGGTGGGGTCAACAACG